>PVIJ01009322.1:0-67622 GCA_004024925.1 Scalopus aquaticus
GGGCACAAAATGGAAGAGAGGAGAATACAGGGGACCATGGAGATGGATCATGGGTGAATTGGTGGTGGGCTGCCCAAGGGGAATACAAAACGTAAAAGACATAAATAACAATTTAAAAAAATTGGATTATGTCCTGGCCATTTTGAATAAAACATTTAAGACTTGGGATTCTGTTATAATCTTTGGAAGAGTATAGATATTTTAGAAGGCACTTAACCTAATCTGATTCAAACTTCAAACACAAAGTCCTCTATGGTTGTTGACTCAGCTGGACTGCTTGGATTCTGCTTCACATTGGCTCAATTCAGGAGTTAGCAGTTTATGGATAGAATTGAGGCTCCCCTACTCTGAGTTTCTCATTTTTGAGAATTTTTCTCATTCTTTAGCACCTATGCTCTTCACAGTTTCTGTTTTGTGGATTCGTAAGTTTTCATGGTGCTACCAGGTACTGTCTTCAGGTAAAGAACTGTAAAAGTGGAAAACATCTATTGTTTCTCCCTTCTTCCAAGTTTTGACGCTCTTCCAGTTTCTATTTTTTCTACATGTTCTTCATATATATATATATATAATATTAAGTATAATGTTACATATTAAATTAATATTAACATATTATAAAACTTTGTACATTATATGTATTTTGTATCATATATTACACATATTTTGCCCAGATTTTACAGTTGCTATCTGAAGTAGGTTTGTGCCAGTAGGAGCTGCTCTACCATTGCTAAAAGTTCTCCCCCAAATCCTTCAGTGAACATATTTTATCTTTTATTTTTCTGTTAATGTATAGTATAGGCACATCCTACACTATATTATTATATATCATGAATCATAGCTTGCTTTCACTCCCTCTCATCTCCTCATGTTTTCATGTTGGCATCATTTTAGATTTTTTCTAAACATTAATTCTTATATATTTTTATGCACCATTTTTTGCAATTATACATTATGCAAAACTGTGTATTCCTCATCTACTCTTTGCTTATTTTGCTTTGCTAGTAATTCTTTCAAAGAATATGAGTGTGACAATGTCTATGATTTTTTGAATGTCAGAAAATATTTGCCTTTAAAGTTGAATGTAATTTGAGTAGATATGAAACTGTAGAAAACATGATATTCTCAGACATTTAAAGATAATGCTTTGTTTCTATCCAGATGCTATTGAGAAGTCTAATTTTATTTTTGTTCTTTTGGAGATAAACTTTTTCTTGCCTGAATGTTTTACAGGATTTTTCTACTTTACCTTCAATTTAAAATTTTTTGCATGCTATTTAGTTTAAAATCATATAATTTTTTCTAGGAATTTAGTTGCTTCCTTCAATATGAATGATGTGTTCTACAAAAAAAAAGTTTGTTCTATTAAAATAAGACCATTTATTTTCCTAGCCCTATTTCTTACATTCTTGCCATCTAGAATATTTTAATAGATGAAATTTTGAACAACTGAATTGAGGCTTTACATCTCAACTGCTTTTTGTCCTATTTTAGACTTACTGTCATTTTAAATTGTATTCTTCATAAATGCCTCCTCTTAGTTTCTACATGATTCTCTTGCTCTTCCACTATTTCATGCTTTTTCAGTCCAACTATTATTTTTGTGGCAAGATTTCAATTTGATTATTCTGTTTTTGTAGATCTTTATTATATAAAGTCTAAATTATTTTTCTGTTCTCTGAGTAAATTTGTTGTCTCAGTTCTCTTATTTGAGACTGGCACCTCTCAAATATTTATTCATTCTGAATTGTCTCTTTTATGTTGAAGGTACAATGTGTGTCTACTTAGTATTATTATGGTTTGGGAGTGGGATTCGGGAAGTAACGATGCTAATACCTTACCTTGGGGTTGAAATATAAAGAAGCTACACTGTAAACTTGAATTATATCTTTGACCACAAAGCTTAAAAGAACTTTAAAAGACTTGTGAAACACAACTGTCCAAATGGAGCCTAGGAATTGTATGTCTTGAAATACATCTGAAAATTCTCCATTTCCTCACATTGGGAAAATGGTCCAGAAATGAAGTTCCCTAAGGCTAGGAGACAAAGATTAGGGTGGATTTCCATGAAGAGTAAATCTGACCCATGGCTTTTCCTATTTAAGATCATCACATACTTGAATACTTCATTTGTATATGACATTGAATTCACCCAGGATGCAGCAGGCTTGTTGAGGCATAATTGGGCACAGCTGAGCCTAGCCAGTGGGATCCTAAGGACCTGATAGTCTCTCTGTTCTAGCATCATCTGTGTTGGCAGAACCTAAGAAACAACGAAATAAAAATGGATGCTACAACTGAACATGGCAAATTATGGTCCTGCCTAAAGAGCACTACTTCTCTTGGCCCAGCTTCCCAGGGTAAACTGCTGGGACCAATTTCTGTGCTCACATATTTTGCTGGGCTTTCAGACCCTTAAGAGTAGGAAAAGAACATAAGCAGAGTTAGGAGCGTGAAAAGCCATTCACCACACTGATGCCTCTCTCTTATAATACGTTGTTTCCCCCAGGATAGCATCTAATTGCTACTTGAACGAACCCACTGTCTTTACCTCAACAGCCTTGCCCAGTAGGCCATTGCAAACATTTATTATTCTTTGAGTGACAAAGCTCTTCCCATCTGTCTCTTCTGAATTTGTTTTTTTTGAACTTCCACTTTTGCCCCCACTCCTGTCATTGAGGCAATATCAAAAGTAACAACATGCATTGATATTATCCACTCTGTTAAAGATCTTGTGTACTTCAGTGATACCCCCCTTCAATGTCTTTTTTGAAGTTGGAGAGATGGAGAATTTTTTTCCCCTAAGCTTTCAGTAACTTGCACAATTTTCTCAGGAAATCAGCATGAGAGAAAATATTTGCTAAAATCTGACTTCACTTCAACCAAACCCACCTGCTCTGGAAAAACTGCCAGAGAAACACATTTCCAGAAAGTTCTTTTTGAAGACAAAATGGTTGTCTTATTTCCTTGAGTATTTCTTGATGTACTCAGAGAAAAGGATAGTAAATGTCAAGTGCTTATTTTGATGATTCAAAGAGGTAAGTGAGGCAAGGGCAAGGGCAATTTGAACAATAATGTTTCTACCTCAAAAATGGAGGAGTCATAATAGGCCATATCTTGTGACCTCACAGCAACCTCACAAAGCGGGTCTTATTATAATTTTCCTTCTACAGGTGAGGAATCTGAGGTCACAAAGAGAGAGGCAATAGTAATTACGGTGTCTACATTTATGGAGAAGTCATAATACACCAGGCATATGCCTTATTTTATCCATGCAGATTTCACCTAATCCTCAGAGCAACCCATGGGGTAGGAGAGCATGTTACCCAGGGCAGTCTGGCTCTGATGCCCTACGCTTACCATTTTTGATCACTTTGACAATTACTAAGTCTTTTTACATGGACTTCATTGTCCGAGTCCCATAAATGAACTTCCCATTCTCCAATGCATTGACACACTGAGCAAAACATTTAATTCCAGAAGGTCTTGCATTCCATTGTCTCAACTCAGTCATCAAGTTCTAAGTTAAAAATAAAAAATAACCTTGAATGTCAACCATGGTGTTTCCATCCCCATCTCAAGGCACATGTTCCTTCTGACCAGTCAGAGTCCTCCTCACCTCAGTGATTAGTCCGGGGCATGTGACCCAAAGCTCATCAGAATTCTCTCAGAACTTCAGAGCCAACAAGGGAATATTCCCTTTCCATGGGGTCCTGTAAATTGTGTGAATGTGACTGGGGTGGGGAGTTATCTTTTGTCACTGTCTGTAGATTAAAAGTAACTCAAAGAAAAGGAGAACTGAGAGTTGCAGAAAGAAATACACATTTAATGGTATCTTTTATATTTTTAGGTCCAGCTATGTCTCAAGGCAGTTTTACTATTGGACTTTCTAGTTATAACACCTACCTCTCCTTTCTGACTTAAGCTGGTTTGGGTCATTTTCTGTCATTGGCAACCAGCAGTGTACTTGTCAACCGAGTCTCAAGGGGGGGGGGGCGTGGGTGAGGCTTAATTTTTACTGTTTACCAATTACCCAGTGTAAACACTCCCATTGTGGCATATTTTAAGCTGTTAAGATTTAACCAACAGTTTGCAGATTTCTGAATATTTAACAATTGGCTTTTGTGAACCAGCCAACTCTCATTCACCACTGCTTGCAACCGAAAGCATCCCAACTAACTTGCTTTTCAGATGAGAAAAGTATAAGTCAGGGAACTTGATTGGCCTACTTCTGCTCTTCTGCATCCCCAAAAGTTCTCAGCTCTGCACAGGTACTCCTCGATGGAGAGGGAGAAAAGCTCTATAACAACACCCAGCTGACTTTTAACTCAAGGAATGAAAACTTTTACGATTATATTTATCAAAGTATAGTTTGTGGCTGCCTCCCTCATCGGAATCACCTAGTGATCTAGCGTGGGCCCACGAGTCTGCCTCTGTAACTCGCTCTGCCACCAATGGACACACACCAAGCTCTGGCCACTGAGGTGCTCCCTCCCTCTGGTTTGGTCTGTGTGCTGTGTGTGCAGATGGAGCTGAGCTGTCCTGCACATGACCTGATGTGGCTTCTGAAAGAGTCTTGGTATTTCCATTCATGGCGACCAGTGCCTTATGTGAGGTCCAGGATCCCAAAGGGAAAAGGGCCACGAAGGGAAGAGAGGAGATGAGAAGGGGGACCTCTCATAGAGGAGAGGAGATGAGAAGGGGGACCTCTCATAGAGGAGTGTTCCTTCTCATTCCCACCCTCAATCTCTATCTTTCTTCCTTGTGTTTGCCTCCAGGCTTACTTTCCTTTAATGAATCTGAGACTCAGTTTCCACATCTACAATATGGGGATAGGAAGACTTAGCCCACAGGTAACACCCAGCTCTCGCTATCCTGCACCCTGCAGGTGCTCACTGCCTGCTAGTTTCTCCTCACCCTCCCTTTTTCTTCTCAGCCTCTCTTGGCAACTGATTGTCTCCTCCAGTTGATGTCAGACACCCAAGGGGGCTTCGAACTGGGAGGCCATCTTTTAAATCCATTTCCTGGTTTCTAGGGGATGCACTTTCTGTGTTGATATTTGTGGATTCTGCAGTTGATTTAATAGTGACGTCATCGATTGACCTGTTTCCTGAGGATGTTTCCCTGGGTTCCACAGATGGTGAGGAAGGGGAATTACTGCAGACAGACGGAGAGACTGGTCTGAGAGCCCGCTTCGCTGGGCTGCAGCGGGTCCCACTTCCACCAAGGGCGGTGGTGACTCACCCGTATTAATTGCCCTGCAATTATCCCGGGAGCCCGAGTTTCCTCTGGATGTCTCCTGTCTGGCTTCCTTTTGACCTGCACAGCTGTCTAATAGAGATGGAGTTGCGAGTTCTTTCTTCCTATGGTTCATTATTTCCAGGGCTGCCTTCTGCCTTCTGTGGCTGGAGGTTTTTTTTGACTCTGCCTTGGACACCTTCAGGAGTCGCGTCTTCCATCAGGGCTTGGTGCCGCCTGCATTGTCTGTGGAAGAAATTTCATTTGCAAATCAGAAGAAGTTCACAGAGTGCGTCTCGGCGTTGCCAGTGAGGCGGCGTTTTCATCTTCCGCGCGTCTCTCCCCAGTCGCCTCCGTGTGCAGAAAGTCCCTCTGTCCCAGGCCTCCACGAGCCGCCGAGACAGAGCGGGAGGCTGCGTCTGTTTGCTCTGCAGCCCTGCTAATTATCTGCAGAGGGCCGCAGAGCCAGGCGGTGCCTGCTCTCCCGGCGTCTTGCCTCACGCTGGGTCATGCCACAGAGACCGAGATGTCTGGAGCCCTCGAAGCTTCTGATGTCAAATGTCTTTAGGAAATTACAAAAATCAAACTCAGTCACCTAAAACTTTCTATTCCCCTCCAAACTCAGCATGGCTTGGATGCCTTTGGGATCACACTCTTTATAGGCTGAGCCTGTAGTTTCTTATTAGGTAACCACTTCACGGAATCAGCCAGTTTTCATTGAAAATACTACATCTCTAACGCTTTCCCAGGATGGAAGGTCATTTAGAAGGAAGGAAAAAGCCCCTGTTGTCTTGAGATTCATTGTCCGCCTGACAACCGGCTTTCATGGAAGGAGAAAATGAGGCTCCTGAGGCCCCCTGGGTGGCAGTGGTCACCTGCAGACCCAAGTGGGGAGGGCCCAGGGTGGTGGCCGAGAGGCGCACCCGGTGAGAACTAGGGAGGCCACCCATTCCTACACAGGAGCCAAGATTGAAGGGAAACAAAAGGGAAGAGTGAGGGAGGAGGGAGCAGCAGCCACCAGAGGCAAGCACAGGAGCTGTGGGGGATTGGCTGTGATGAAGAGGGAACAAAGAACAGACTAGCAAACAGTGGAGGTAGAGCTCCACGAAGGGAGAGGTACTCTGTAGTGAGGAAGCAGAAAACTTGCTCACGCGGCAGTCCTTGAAGATGCCAGCTTTATCCACCTAAGTGCTGCCTGTACCAGGCTCCAGGGGGTGTAGGACAATGGTCAGGCTGGCCTCTAACATCTGAGCTGAGCTCAATCCTGCACTGACTGGAATGTGGCTCTTGAAAGAGCCCTGGAGCCTTAGTGCGCCATGCTGAAGAAGTTGAATTCTCAACTATCCAGGGCATTCCTGAGATCTAGAACAACCTGTTTCCCAATGGAGGAATGCCTGGCTGGGACATGATTCCTATCTTCAAGAAGCCAGTGTGAAATGGAACAGATAAATACTAACAAAAACGAAACAATGACTAATTAAGCACCTGATATATGTCCATCACGGTATTGGTTACTTTATTTACATTGTCAATACTTTTCAGAAAACTTCATGAGGGCTTCAGCGATGAGGGCTCAGGGATGAAGTGATCACAGATGGAATCAGAGGATTTTCTTCATGGACTGGACTGGGATTTCAAGGATGAAGAGGACTCAGAGGTGGGTAGGTACACTTGGCAGTAGTTTGTGGTACCTTTTATATCATTCTTCCATATATGGGCTCTCCTCAAAAGTAGGGAGTGTATCCTACTCCCCCGGAGTATTTGAGGCACTGCCTAACAGGGTGATTTCCATCTGTCTCTCCTATGTACATCAGAGAATTGCATCTCTGTGACTTGGTGAAGAAGAAAGAAAGATGGGACTGCAGAAGTATTCTTCTTGACAAGGCCTCAGAAAACCAAAAGAGAAAAATCTTGCTGTTGAAACTCTTTGAATCTTCAGAGTCTTGGATTGAAGTCCAAGTTGATGATAACTTTTGGGAAAGCCTGAGTAGAGATTAGCATGAAATTATTGGCCACATTGGCCTTAGTGGGTATTATCCAATACTTCCTAGCTCAGGATCCAGGAGGTGAAGACTTTAATTGTTGGCTGTATATCTGTTACTTAGGTTTTCAAGATGGAAGACATCCTTTGTTTCTAGGGACCCTCACCACACAGTCTTTGTATTCCACGGTCAATATTGCAAAGTATCTCTTGAACTCGCTAACAAGAAGAGACTAGAGGATAGTTGGAGCTGACTTCTTTTTAAAGTGTATAGGTAAAGGTTATTTGAACTACATCTCTTCAAATTACACCTGTAAATTACAGATGTAAACTACAAAAGAAGATGTGCTGAGATGTCCAAGATGGCTGACGTAGAAGTTTAGATTCTCCAGGGACTTGCCCTTTTAGTCCTAGAGGCTGAGTAGGAGGCATTAATGGAGGCCTGGCTGTGTGCCTGGAGTGAGCATGGAGGTGGATGTGATACAGGTTCTGGCTCCTGGGAGTTTATAGTCAAAAGAGAGGGCAACCAGAAGGGTACAGATAGCTCCAACACGGAGCAGAAGAGGACATGTAGCATGGCAGGGGCTCAAATAAAGAAAAAGTTACATCTATTGGTGGAAGTCAGTGGTTGAGGGGGGGGATGAAACTGGACATCAAGAAAGGTTTTAAGAATAATGTTTGGGATGACACTAGAGCCACGGTAGGATCTCTTTTGTTCATTCTTTTGTGAATAATGGTTATCTATAGTACTTTTCCATTTCAAACAATGTAGGTTGATTATTGAAAATGTTAAAAGTAGAAAGAAGAGAATGAATGTATTCATAATTCCAGCACCCAGAAGAAAACAGAATATATTGGTGTAGTCCTTCAAGACGTTTCTCTCTTTGTGATATAGGTCTATATATTCACACGCACATGCGTGAACACAATTATCACAACACTGGCTTATGTTAAACAAATGCTTTTGAGGTCTACTCACAGAAGACTGAGTTTTCACATGGTAGGTATTTTTCAAAGTTATGGTTTAAAAAGTCACTGTAAGCTTATTCAGTCATTTAACCATTTTGATCTTATTAGGCACTCAGTGTGTTTCCATTTTCTCACAATTAAAAATAATGTTTTGCTGTATCTTCTTATCTGGAAGTCAAATGAAGACTTTGATATGCAGAGATGGGGGGCAGGGGGGAGTAGAAACAGGCAGTGGGTGTTCCGGAAGAGAAGTTAGCCTGAGCAAGCCTGTGGGGGTAAAAAGCATCGAACACAGTGGAGAGCAAGGGACATATTTGGCTGGAGAGAAGTGAGTTCAAGGGAACAGTGAACAGTGAGCTGAAAAGGCAGGTCGAGGCACGTTGAAGAGCATCGTGACTAGCAGACGTTGAACAAGAGGCAATGGCAAAACCACTGATGGTTTGAACAGGTCAAGGACAGAATCAGAGAGGAGTCTATGACCGAGCAAATAAAGGGAGAGAGGAAGAAACTGGAGATTGGTAGACAAATTAGGAGCCAGGGTAGTGGCAGCTAGAAGGAAAAGGAGAGGGGTGACTGAAGTCTTGACTCAGAAACTGCCAGGGAAGCGGGAGCCATCAGTATTCTCTGCCTTTGACTTGCTTTATGTTTGGAGGAAGCACAAAGAAATTGAGGCCTGGAAGGGGCAGCGACTTGTCCAAATTTGTGACCCCGTTAGAGGGTAAGCCAGGCCAGAACCCAGACGCACTGTCTCCCATGTCAAAATAGCCGTGGCACAAGGACGCTAGACAGGCGGTATCGGATCTGAGAAGGCAGGTCAGCTCGAGGGGAACATCCATCAGCTCTGGGTCTCCTTTGCTTGATGGGACATGGGTTGGGCACAGTCCACTGCTGAGGTAACAAGGGAAAAAAAAAAACTGCAGAAAAACAAACCGAAAGCCTCTTACATCATTCTTCAAAGTTAGTTCCTCATTAGTCAGGGTTGAACAAGCAGCATGGTGAAAAAAAGGCAAAAAAGGCCTATCTGTCCTTTAAAGGATGGGCCAGGGAGTTGTCTTTGCATATGGAAAGCCCTTTTTGGATCTCCAGCCAGAGCTGGCCCTTAGTCCTTGCAAGGCATGCTGGGTTGCCAGCACATGGGTCCCCCTCCAGAATGCAGCAAAGAATTTGTTCCATTGGGTGGATGTTGGGTTATGCATGTATGCATAGCTCTTTTTTATCTCACGTTTAAATTATGGTTTCTCTCCCATGATTAGTTTTGCAATTTCAAACAGCTTTCAACAACTTCAAAAATCAAGAGCTTTGTATAATAACAAAAATAAAAATCTTTTCTTTTTGTGCTTTCCAGCACATCATTGCTGCTTTGGAAATTGGGAGCCGCACGTGGGATATTGGTGGCTAACAACCATAAAATAAAAATTGATTTTTGATCTCAAGGCCTAATATTATTCATATTTTTTCATAGCCTCAAACAATGTCTTTAGATAATTCAGGTAAAGGCAAGCCAGAAACAAAACAACATCACAAAGGCATTATTATATATGGACACTTTCAGCTACACTACACGCACCTCACAGTGCCTTTGAACCCCGTATGATGAGAGAACTGGTTCACACCCCAGGGAATACTCTTGGAGCTGTTTTTCCTTCAGCAGAGGGTAGGGAAACAAAATTCTTTGGCTTTAGATATGCATTTGGGGCTGGCTCCGCGGAGCTCTAGCCCTTCTTCCGTGTTTACTGTCCATCAAGCTCTAGTTGGGAGGCCCCAAGGGTGTGACGCTGATTTCCCAGGTGCGCCCCCCACCCGCTGGCCGGTCCTTGACCTGGGGGCCCCCAAGGTTTGGGTCAGATCTCTGAGTGGGTGGGGTTGCAGAACTAAGAAGGGAAAAGCTTTCATCAAGAAGAATTTGGCAGTGGAGGCTTTTCCCAGCCCTTTTCCTCCCCCAGATAACACTGGCTCCCTCTCAAACTAGATAAGCTCCGGGGACTGCAATGTGCTGAGGAGGGACAGAGCAAGCAGAGGAAGGGGAGGGAACCGATCTCCTGGGAGAGCGCCCCCTCCTTATTGAAACGATCTGTTCTTCGGTTTGAAAGTGCCAACAGGGTCTCAGCCAAGGAATGCGTTTTTCTTTCTTCCACGCCTCTGTGTTCCACGGCTGGAGTTCTTTACCTGGCGCCAGCTCTCAGCGTATCAGACTCAAGTTCAAGCCTCATGTTCTTTGCTAGACTTTCCCTTTGCCAGGTCAGTCTAGCCTCACCCCCACAACATCAGCAACCTCAGCACTCTCTGCTGCCTGCTGTATACGTCCTACAGGTGTTAGCTTTGACGGCACAGAGGTACACACACCCTGATGGGAGCATACTGGCAGTTGCAGATGTTAATTTTGCTACCTCTTTTCTTTTTATTTTCTAGCACACTCCAGCCGGGCCTTGAAGTGGGCAGACATCTAACTAACGTTTGCTGATCTCCTGATCTTCCTTCCTCCACCTCACAAAGAAAGCAAGTGCTGAACTCAATGGCATGAGCACATGCGGAGCCGAAGGGATAAAGTTAATCTGATGCACCCGGATGTGGCAGGCAATCCCAGGATGCTGAAGACCTAACAGGACATCATCTCTCTAGGAGATGGGCTTTGCAAGGCCCGGCTCAATGTTGCCCACACTGAGAAGCCTCCTATTTGTCTTGCACCAAGAGCAGTGACAACTCCGGGCTCCCAAGGTCTATGCCACACATGAACTCACAGTTTTGTGTTCTGATTTGCTCACCAGTCTCACTTTCATTAATAAGCCCCAGGGAGAGGAGGGCCGGTGCCGCATTCACACATCCATTCTACCCACAGCCTTTGTCTATCAGACACGGCCCTATCATGTCATATGCCGGCAAACAGTGTGTCGAATGAATTGACCCAACCTGCTTTAGTCTCTGAGAAGCCTGCTGGGGTTTTGTGAAAAGACAAAACTGTTTATCTAGAAAGTGCCCACAAATCGCTGGCAAAGCGGGAGACGCAAACGCTCTTGGTTTTCCCCATTTCTGCCCCTTCAGCCCCTCCCCAACTCCCTACACCATCAAATGCGCATTTTCTCCTGGGGAACATTACCCCAGCCCTGGACTTTGTGCGCTGAGCTAGAACAATCACTCCCTGGAATCTAATTTCAGTTCTACAGAGGTTAATTTACCCTTTTTCAGGCTATGTACTCATTTAAACCAAAATTACCCAGCTACTAGCCTTCTTGATAGCAATTACAACCCACGAAAGCAAGCCACGAAGCTTCATGTATTGGTAATGGCTTTTCTTTCTATAGTTTTCCTGAGGGATAAAGTTGAATGGGGAAATTAGTCACATTAAGCTGGAAAAATAGTGAACAAAATCCATATTTTATATTTTTGAAAAATATCCTCCTGCTACCAATTATAGTCTTTATTAGAAACAGGTATTTTCACATTATGGAGCTTGTCTTTATATTAAACAGAGCAAACCCAAATGAATAGTTACTTAAGAGGATCTTTTTAATAAATACTCAAGTCCATTTTAATATCTAATAATAGTGGCTGCCTCAAGTATTCAGATTTTAGCATAACCAGCAGGAAAACTGTTTGATGTTTTAATTATGTCCCTGAAAATGCTGAATGGGTTATAAAAAGCAATTTGAAGAAAATAAAAAAAGGGATTTTTTTTTATTATTAGCGTTTTGGGAGAAAAGACATTTTCTGCATCCCATTAAAAACCTTTCTGCATTGTAAAAATACTATCTGCTGATAAACTAGGCCACATAAGCAAAGGATTTGCATCTGTTGTAATGAGTAGTCTCATTTGGGGGAAAAATCTGGAAAATAAAAAAAGAAAGAAGACCTCAGAGGAACTGTATTCTAAGAAGGGGGAGCTGTGGAAATTGAGCATGTCTTAAAAGTAAGAAAGGAAGAAAATCTTTTAATTACATTTAAAATTAGCCAGAACCTTGGGCTTGTCCCAGGGAGATTCCTGGGAGACAGGAAGGTTCCTGATGAACAGCTGCCCTGCCCGGCTGATGCAATCACCACAAAACACACCTGGAGGCTCGGGGACATTCCCCGGCTAGATCCACTGGCTGCAGGTCATTCTTCTGGGCAGGAATCAGGAGAGCTGTCCCTGAGGGGAGGGGAGCACTGAGAAGGGGAGACATTTTCAAGGAACGGAACCAGATGTACAAGCTGCGATGATGTGAGTGGGGCTTAGTTGGGGTGGACACGTGAAAGCACAACAGAGAGGATGGATGGGGGTTAACTCTTTCTCCCTCATAGGTGGAGGCCAGACCTGGTGTGGACCTGACTCCCAGATGGCATGAAAGCCTACTTCCCGATGGCCAGATATGGGTGCCATGAAGAACACGAGAGAAATGTCGATGAGGAAAAGCAGATCTGGGTGAGGCTGTCAAAGCAGTATCTCCTGGGGGATTCGAATTGTTTTTAGGTATTTTTCTCCCTTGTAATCACTTTGCCCAAGTTGCTTTCAGACCAACCCTTCTTCTTGGGGTTGGAAAGCAAATATCAGTATTTTCTAAAACTCCCCAGGCCTAGAAAACCGATGCCAGTGTGGTTCAAACTGGATAATATATGGGGGTCGGGGATGGAAGGAGGGCTTATAAAATGCAGATTTTGATTCAGTGGACTTGCAAGTGGGGTGGGGGTACTGAGATCCTGCTTCTGAACAAGCCATCACGAGGCCCACTATTCAGTGACCACACTTTGGGTAGGTAGATTGCATGCTCTGCCATTTGCATTTTCTCATGTTTCTGCCAAAAGGCAGGGGATTAAACAATATTTATTTAAGTGATTAGGATCCTAAGTTCTTTTCAGAACAGAAGCTTCTAGTCCAGTGGTCTGTATTTGTACCGCAGGCGAATCCTGGTCTTAGAAAACATTTTTATTCTGTTTAGCTGGAATGTTATTCAACCAAATAGCCAACTGACGGCCATTGGGCACCAAGAAATGCTGCTGTTCTTGTGTAGAGGATTTTTGTTTTGGCCATGTGTCTCCTTTGAAGTCTTTTGCTTTATGTGGTTTGTTTCATTTATTTATCAACATGTAACAATAAAGCCCCTACTGTGTGCAGACATTGAGTTGGGAGTGAGGGAATCACCAGCAGTGAGGCTCTGACCTGGGAATCACAGTCTAGAGGGACTTGTCCTCTTATGGAACAAGGAAATGTTGCCCATGAGCTTAGGTTAATTTACGACTTCCTGTGTCGTTCTCACCTCTGCACAGAGATCTGAAATATTTAGCCTCTCAATGCCCCTTAACATTTGTCTGTTTTTTTGAACCATGCATGCCCTTGAGATAAGGAGCTAGTGATGTTGCCATCCTATCATCTTGCCTGATACCCTAAGAGGTTGTGGAATGTCATCCTTTTTAAGTTTTGCAGCATCCCAGCAAGGTGGCTGTTATTATATCTATTTTATAGATGGAGAAATGCAAAAGATTAAGTAACTTGTTGACATTCATACCATTAGTGATTGTCAATATTTAGACATTGTGTGGCATTACAACACTTAAAAACATAATACTAAGAAGTTTTCCTGCGGAGAACAGGTGAGGCGTGAAAGATGGTAAATGCTAGAGAAATAAGAGTAACAACAATTATTACCAACTTACTTTTTGCTGATGAAGTCATTAAAATTCATTCTTAAAAATACTTTTGAACATAAAAATGAATGAGTGATTTAAAGAAAACCAAGAATTAAGCTAGAAAAGATGCCAATTTCCCTGGACCCCCAGCCTGTGAGCTTTTCTAGCTCATGAAAACCCCACAAGGAAATGATTTTTTAAAAATAAATCTTATCATAACTTGAAACCATTTAATTTAAATGGCAATTATGATGACAATGATGTTGGTAAGTGTTGCTAATGGGCCGGCACTATACCTTCTAAGTGCCCAGCGCTGTAGTCATCATTTTATATAGTATGTTTCATTTAGTCTTTACTATAATCTTTAGAGATGAAAAAAAAAAGAGGTTCACAGAGGTTAACTGGCCGAGTGACCTAGCGACCCAGCCAGTAAATGGCAGAGGAGAGATCCAAACCTAAGACTTGGATTCTGAAACCCCCACTCCTCAAAGAATTTTCCCCTTGAAGGCATTTGAACACCACACTAGATACTGTTAGGAAGCCTCCAACACATGCTTTGATCCCTCTGTGAGGTCACCTGCAGGCAGTTCCCAAACACAGAAATGGCCTGTAGGTCTCCCAGCCTGAGGCCTTTCTGATCTCCTGACTGATCACAGGACAATCCAGAAGTGCCAGAGAGTGCATTCCTCAGAGGGGTCACGCACTGAAGACTGACAGGAGTTGATGGAGGAACACCCTAGCTCCTTGTGCACCGACAGATAATTCAGAAGCTTGTTGCCCAGCCTGGCAAGGTCTGCTGTGAGGCTGAACCCCATTCGCCCACATAAAGAGCCTGCTCATGAGCACACTTCTGTGATCTCACATTCTTTGCCCTCATAGTACTTTCTCAAGGTATTGCAAAATAAAAACTGCTAATACCCACATATTTTCCTTAGGGTCTGCTTTGGGGAAAACCCAAATTAAGAAAGGCATCAGCTTCTCAAGGCCCAGAAGTTAGGGAGCCCCACCTTGGTGATAGTGACTTGAGAATGGAAAAATGTTTGTAATTGGACCTCTTCTTTACTGGAACATCTTCTTCACTGGAAAAAAAAGCATTTTCTTCTTTTTCTTTCCTTCTCTAGAGAGAAGACTGACTTGTAAAGAGTGGACATCTAGATGGTCTCACTCCTTTGAAAGGGTGAGTAGATGTGGTTTCTGATGTGGGGAAGACCTAGAGAACTTTGTCATGGGACCAGGCAAGCTTGCCTAAGTGCCTCTGCTCCTGGCAGCAACCATATGCCGGTCTAGGGTTTCAGTGCCAAGGCTCCTGCAGAGGTGCTCTTGAAGCCTTAAAGAGGGGAATGGGGATTATTGAAAGGACCCAAGTGTGAACCTGACTATGCCATTCTTCAGAGCTTGCAAAGAAATACTTTATGCCAACCTGTTGTTTGCGGTGGGGAACAGCAGAACAAAGCAGAACAGATAATAAACAAGGATCTGATAGACCTTGGTTGAGATACTAGCTGCACTGCTATTCTTCGAGTCAATCTATATTTATTAAGTTCCAGCCATGTGCAAGCTAGGTTAATAGTAACAATTATTATTTGAATTCTGTGCCAGACATTACCCCTTCAATTATTAATTTATGGGGTGGTTTGAAAGGGAGTTAGCTTAGTTGGGGTACCATGTGGTACTAGGGGGGGCTTGAGGCAACAGTTGATTATAAACAGATACAAAACATTTCAATTTTTTGGTAATCCAGGTTAAATGATTAAATTGATTGAAGACCCTAGAACACACACACAAAGAAAATTTATCTACACTTTTGTCTGAGACTTGTTGTTGTACACACAGCAGAACCAGGAGGCTTGTCCCATGTAATGATACAACCTGAGGATGTACAGAAGCAGCTAACCTTGATCTGAGTCCCAGGCGGGCTACAGCTGGGAGACCACAAAGGCAGAGCGGAGGGGCTACCCAGACGCAAGGGACCCATCACCAAAAAGTCAACATTCCAGTTATCTGAGGAAAAGCCTCTTCATACTTTTCCATGTAGGAACTATCCTGTAGTTAGCTGATGAAATTCAGCCAACTACACATTTGTTTTGCCCTTAGCCCACACCTTAGCAATAAAATTTAACTCCTTTGTTGTCAACCCTGGTTTCCCAAGCTTATATAACCTCATTCCTTTTCTTAACTAGGAACACAGATTTGAGTTTTTCTCCTGCTTCTTTGTCAATCCATTGGCAATAAGACCCTTTCTTTTCTCAAAACTGGTGTCATAGTAATTGACTTCTACATGCTGGGCAGTGAACCAGTTGCCTTGCAACATTTTAACAATGGTTCTGTTCATAAAGGTACACAGTGGCTGAATATTTCACTGGTATCTGGCACTATGTTTGGTGCTGGTGGAAAACAGTGAAACCTTATTGTCTGGGTAAATAGATCATGTTCAATTCACACTAATGAGCAAATGACTATAAAATGCGATACATGTTCTAAAGGAAAGAAGAAATGAGAGCATGAAACATAGGAGCCGTGCTCTCTCAGTTCTAGCCTGCCTGAGAATCAGAGAAAGTTTCCTTCCTGAAGAAGATAAATTCAAACCTGATGGTGAATTAGATGAGTGGGACAAGGAAATTTGCAGAGAGGGAACAGCATTTTAAAAAAAGATTTATTTATTTATGCATACAAGAACTGGGGTGTAGGCCAGAGGTGTGGGGGTGGTGAGAGGATTCACCAGAGACAGAGTGGGGAGCAGAACAGGCAGATTAACTGAAACACACTGCTGAGGGGAGCAGTGGCCGAGGCAGGAGAGGTCTGCTGTGCTATGTGGGCTGCTCTCTGGCTGGGGTTAGAACTTGTGCTGCAGTGGCTGCGGATTACTTCATAGGCTGAGACTTAACCCCCTGTACCACCAGGGAGGCCCGGGAACAGCATTTTTGAAAAAGCCCTGGGTTGGAAGTGAATACAGTGCATTTGAAGGATGGTAAGAGACCATGTGCTCCAACAAAGAGAGAGGAGGTGGAAGTGATTCAAGATGGTTTCCGGGACATGCCCCGGGGCCAAGCCAGGCAGGGCTTTGTAGAAAACAAGAATGGAGTTTTATTTCTAGGGTCACTGAGAGGTTTTCAACAGGGGGAGCAATGTGATCAAACTCAGTTTCAAAACAATCACTTTAGCTGCAGTTTTGAGAATGATTAAGATCAGTGGTCGAGGGCCCCCAAATCATTAGAAGTCGAGTAAGAGGTAATGTGAGCCTGCCCTAGGCTAGTGGCAGAGGCAATGGAGAGGACACAGGAGGTGATAGACTGGGGATAGATTGAATCTGCATGGTGGTGATGGCGCATCTGCGGGGCAGTCCTTTGATTTCTGGTCCCTTCAACTGCATGGTTGGGGGGTGGTGCCCTTTACGGGGATTGAGACATCGGATAAGGTGATGCTGGAGAATCTAATCCTCTCTCAGGATGTCAGTTTCCTCGCTTGTAGAAAGAGGGATGGACTATGTGATTTCTAAAATGCCATCATCCATTTCTCCATTGCTGATATTCACAGACAAGGACAATCTAACCACAGAAAAGGCTATTGTCATCTTCAAAAGGAACTCCTGCGATGTGGTTTCTAGGTCATGGTTACCTAAAATATTAGAATATAAAAATCTTAGGTCTCCCTGTCCATCCCTAGGACCAGACACACTAGAATCAGGATTCCTGAGTGAGATTCTCTTATTTCTGCTGCACAGCTGCTCGCCCTCTCGATCTCAGCATTCTTGTCTGGAGAACGAGGATGTAAGGTCAGGGAGATCCCGCCTGTGTCCGTGTTCTCTAATATTTCTTTCCCTTGTTATCTCTAACGGTGCTGGTCTGAGTCTTCTGGGAGCTCAGACATCCAGGAAGGGTTGGACCATCTCAGGAATGAGCGATCAGGTGCTCCTGAGAAGGCAGAGCTGCCCCTGCTCTGGGTCAGAGACGTTGTTTGTGGGATGTGGGGCAGGGAACTATGCACCCCAGATTTGTGAGGGAGCACCTGCTACATCGTTGAGGATTTGAGAAAGGGACTGCAGCTCAGGCTGGATGTGAGGGGCAGGCAGAGTCCAGTTTGGGCTCCTAGGAAGCCAGGGGTCCTCTGTCCTCCCCTGGTGAGGGGGGCGCATTTTTGCCAAAGCCCTGGTTCCCTGCTTCAGGAGACGGCTCTGGCCTGTGCTGTTGCTGGGCTTCAGTGAGGCCTTTCCCTGCTCCCTTTTTGTGTCTTTCAGTGTACAAATCCATTAGCACTGCTTTTTCTTCAGCATCCAAGATGCTGCAGCCAATCACTCAAGCCATTCGCATGGCATTTCAGTCTTTCTTTGGAAGACAATTGTGTCTTCAGTCAAAGACCTCTTGACAAGAGAAAATGGGGGCCTAGGATGGAATAATGCAGCCAAGTGCTTGCCGTACACCTGCAGAATGCGGCTCTGTGCGCCATTACGTCCCAAATTGTTGTGCTGAAAGATTTCTCTTGTTTACATCTCTTTATGTCCCAGCATTTAACCTTGGAGCTCTGCAGACTCAGTTCCCGCCCCTCATCTTACCACCGCAATTCTTTGCTTTGTGGCCTTCATTTTGTGTAATTATGTTAAGGGCAGTCATCTCATGCCGGTTTACTTAGCGGCATTGCGGAGACTTCTGCCTAATTCCCTGGGCTCTGGGAACTCGCTTTAGGTCATTTACCAACTCTAATCTTTTGGATTTCTTCAGAGGCTGTCTCCCCACAGTGAAAGGGAGAAGGTAGGTGCCTTAAAACTTAACAAGCAAAAAGGTATTAAAAATGACAATGCGTCATGGTCTTCCCCCAGAGTGCTATGTCAGCAAGCGACACAGACATATTAGAAAAAGTCACAGTTGCTGACATGATGATGGGTTTTAGTCTTTAAGGGTAGATTTAAAACAATTTTTTTTGTGTGTGGAACATTTTAAACATATAAAAAGAACAGAAAACTACTGGTGGGAATATAAGATGCAATCACTTTGGAAAACAGTCTGGCAATTTCTTAAGTGATTAAATAGAGGATTTCTATATGATCCAGCAGTTCCACTCCTAGGTATACATTCAAGAGAAATGAAAACATATGTCTACACAAATTATTGTACATGAATATTCACAGCAGCATTATTCATAATAGTGCCCAAGTGGAAGCAACCCAATGTCCATAAACTGCAAGTGGATAAATAATATGTGGTCTGTTCAAACAATGGAGTATTATGCAACCATAAAAAGAAACACATATGATACACACGACCACGTGGGTAAACCTTGAAAACATGCAAAATGAAAGGACTCGTACACAAAGGACCTCATGTTATAAGACTTCGTTTTGAGGAAGTGTCCAGAAGAGGCAAATCGACGGGGACAGAATGTGGACTGGTGGTTGCCAAGAGCTAAGGCTCGGGGATGGGGAGAAATGGGGGATTCTGTCCTGAAGGGTGCAAGGTCTCTTTTTGAGGTAATGAAAGTATAAGATTGCTGGTAGTGATGGACACACAACTCTGAATAGTCTAAAAGTCACTGAATTATATTCTTTCAACGAGTGAATTGTTTGGTATGTAAATTATATCTCAATCAAATTGTTTTTTAAAAGAGAATAGTATGGTGAAATGTAGACACTATCACCCAACTTCACCAATTACTGGCTTAGAACCAATAGTGGGTCATCCTGTATTTTCTCCTTCCCCCTCTCAGATGTTATCATTTCATTTCTCAAGCATTTCAGTAGCAACTCTTATCTTTATAAGGTTATATAATATAACCTTATATAATATATAACCTCAAGGCCATTATTACATCTAAAATGTTAATTGTAATTTCTAAATATCATCAACTATTCCATGCTCAGATTTCCAGTGGTCTTACATAATTTTTACAATTCATTGTTTGAAGCATGATTCAAATTAAGTCTACCCATTGCAAATGGTTGAAATATTTTTAATGCCCATTTAATCTATAGTTCTTCTGTTTCTACTTTTATCAGTAGATTGCAGGTCATGGCGATAACTGGGTCAGAAAGAACAGAGCCCAGGTGCCAGGTTGTGGGGGATGAGACCATCAAGGGGAACCCATTTGTTGGGATCTGTGAGAACAAAGTGGCCCCACTAAGACAGATGTGTCTCAGGCAACTTACTCCCCACCTCTCCCCCCAGACCCATCTCAGGACTGCCTCAGTTTCCTTGTCTATTAATAGTAAATCTGTATGCTCCCTTTCACCTCAAACCTTTAAGCGGCCCATGAACATGGCTTAATGAGATTTTGGTGAATGAATGGAGAACTGAATGAATGATGTCATGCTAAGAGTGAGAGGCAGGTATAGACAACAGGTGCTCCAGGAGCCTAGGGGGCCGAGAGTCTCTCATCAGTGACAGCTTCGTGGAGGAAATGGGATTGCAGTGGGACTCCGGGACAAGCCCTTCCACAGAGAAAAAGCACATCTCTGTTTCCTCTGGCTCCTGTTTGGGGAAGGGAGCTTGCTTGGGTTGAGGCCTCCAGGGAGATACATCAATCCCAAACTTCTCCCAACCTGATTTATAATCAACATAAACCCCTATTTCAACACAGCCGCAAACCCTAATCAGCCATTTTTAGAGATCAGCAGGTAAGGGCTTCTCTCTCTTTAGGGGGTAGGAGGAAAAAAGATGCCTGAACTTCCTGCAGCCTCTGCCTCCAGGTGTTCTATGCAGTAGCAGGGGCCCGTTCCTTCTGTACCCCCGTACATTAAAGCCCTTCACTTCTTAAAGCAGACGTCAGTTTTAAATGCTAGAATAAAGGGTTGGGAATGGACTTAACTTCATCAAACACGGCCATGTCTGATCTTACCTTCCGAGCTGCTGATCACCGCGACATGAAAGGGTTCCATTTGCAGGCTGATTTCTGTGTGTTTTTTTCCCTGACATTTTTGCCTGCCATGCTCGGCAGAGGAGCAGGATGGCGGGGTTGAATGCTTGGTGGAAGGTGGCCCTGTTCATCAGAGGGACGGACATTGTCCCCGTCTCATGAGATGTCGTTGGAGGTATAGTCGCATCAGCCTCCAGGGATGCTCCACTCTGGCAAAGAGCTTCGTTGAGAGAAGACATTTCCTTTACCTGGTAGCCAGTATCTAAAGCGCCTTCTTCTATTTGGGGAAATCTCTGCTCTGAGTCTTGAGGGGAGTAGACGTGGGATGGGCCTCTCAGGCTTCTTGGCAGTTGGTTCTTGGACACATGACCTGGTTTCAGTCAATCTGACTCATTTATCTGGCCAGACCTGTGGGGAACTGTAGGGGACTGTGGCAGTCATAACCCCTGCACCCCTCCTTCCCCTCCTTCCCTCCTGGCCCACCCTTCCTCCACCCCTGCCCCCTCCCCACAGCAGGCAGCTGTCCATTCATCTTCACCTCTAGTTGCCACCTGGCTCGGAGCTGGTCTTGCGTCCCTTGTCGGAAGGGACCCAGAGACAGCAGCATCCTCAGATGGCCAGGTTAGGGGAAGGGGAGCGAGGTGCAGAGCAGCCCTGGCGGGGCCGCCTCTCTTACCGAGTTTGACTTCAGTCCTGCAGATGATGGGAAGTCACTGGGAGGGCGTGAGGGGAAAGGACTATAGTGCAGACGGGAGATTTAATGATCACAGCTGCGTTTTGGGAGCCTCCCCAATTTCTGTCGGAGAAGAACATGGGGCAGGAGAGCCAGGGCGGTCGTTTACGTGAGTGGGGCTGACCTGGGCCTGGCAGTGACCCTCCGTCTCTCAGGCGCTTTTTGCCAGCCTCTTCCTTCAGCCTCCTGGCCCCAGCTGCTGCGCCAGGCCGGGCCTGTCTATCGGGGAGGATGCTGGGAGAGGACTGGAGCGCTCAACCAGGTGTCGGGAGGCTCTGAGGGTAAAGCTTTTGTCTTCGTAATGCAGAAAGAAAGAAACAAAGATAATATCTGGTTAAATAGTACACTCTGAGAATCCTAAGCTCTTCTCTGCCAGGGCTTTGAACATCTGTGAGCCTAGAAGTCCAGGGGAGGCATGCCTCGCCCAGGATGCACCCCAACAAGCTGTAATTGAGTGAGAACGTGTTTGAAGACTAGCGCTCCACTTTCTCCGTTCCCCCTGCTGATTTCCTCTTAGGGCAAATCACATGGATCGTCTCTTCTCTTCTCTACTCCCCTGCGCCGCTCCCCCTGTACAGCCCTTCCGTGAGCATCTGTGTGGGTCTGGGGGCTAAGTTCTTTTGATGATGGGGACTGGTCCCAGGACTAATCTTCCTCTGGGTCCTTGGGCCCTAGGATGGAGAAGCAAGCCTCAGCGATGGGTGAGCAGAGGACAGTCCTCTGCCAGGCCAAGAGAACGGCGAATTGCTGGGCACTATTGTCACCTTCCCAGCAGATACTTCGGAGGCCCTCAATCTCCCCTTCTCCCTGGAGAAAGACCCAACCGGAGTGAATCTGAAACAGGGGGGCTGGTGACTGGAAATGACCTTGGGCTGGAGAGCCCCATAGGAAGCCATCAGTCCATCAAATCACCTTCCTCTTTGGCTCAGGCTTTGATCTCTCCTGAAATCCAGGTCAAAGCCTGGCCTCGGGCATCTTTCCCAGAAAGCTGTGGCCGGTGCACCTCTGCCCACATGCCCCAGGCCTCTGGACAGCATCGGGTCCTCCTGGGTCCCCAGGCTCCTGCAGTGTGGCGAGGAGCTGCCCGCTGGCACACGGGCTGAGCAATTAAGAAACTGCATTTTTCTCCTCTTCTCTTCCCTAATTGTTATTTTTGTCCCTGCTTTCAAACCATCCCAGTTTTCATTTCATCTTGCCCCAGCCCGGTGCGCCCGGCAGAAAAAGCCAGCTTGCTCTGTGGGAGGCAATTTTCCCAGCGTGTCCAGCGATAATTCCAACACGGCTGCTTTGTACATATAATTATAAAACCAGGGGCCACCAAAGTGCACCTATCGAGCAGAGTCTTGACTGTTCTTGGTTCTGTTTTAATTATTAAGCCTTAAAGCAAAAACTAGGTTTCAAAGAAAACTTTCTGTACAGTCCTCAATAGAGTTAAAGGAGGAACATTTTAAGCTGATGAGCTGACACTTGTAGAAGCAAATATATTAAATAAATCATGATTCGTTTTGGGGGCAAAGTCTGACTTCCATCAACTCTGGAAAAAATGGATCTTAATGAGTGACAGTTGGGTGTTTTCTGTCACTTCCTGAGGTAATGGCCGCAAGCTGACATTACTCAGTGGGTGTCTCATACTTCTGAACAAAAGTTTTTTGGAGTGAGATAGACAAGGTAGAAATCCCAAGGTGACTGGGAGGAATGTGTAATGAGTGGAAAGACATATTTACTGGCAGTCTGTATGTAAGCTGTGACAGTTGACAGGACTTGATTGTAACAAATATAGTTGATGAAGAAAAGGCTGACAGACCAAGAGAGGGGGCCGTGGGGGGCTGCGGGGCCCGAGTCAAAGCCCTGCCTCGGCCGAGCCCTGTTAATGGTAAGTCGGATCCAAAGCTCGGAGTCGTGAAAGGGAACCAGGATCTTGCACTGATGTCTAAACAGGGAAATGTGTTGAGCTTGCAGGAAGTGGTAATGGGTTGGGATTTGTTGACCTGTTTTGCCCGTAACTTTGGAAGCTAGTGTTTCAGTGGCACCTGGGACCAAACGATGACCCTGGCTGCAGGGATTTAGGCAAGTCCTGTGGTTTGGGGCACAGTAAATCCATGTCTGGGGCCTGGACAGGGCCCTGGGCCCTTCCTTAATTCATGGGTTTCTCACCTGGGAAGCTACCGTGACCCAGAGCCACTGGACTCCAGACTGGAGGCCCTGCTGGGCACTGGGGAGACACACGTGGAGACAGGGGGGTGAGAGAGACGTGAAGCCTTCACACTCTGCTCCCCGCTCCCCTGCTCAGTTTCTCCCCTGCATCTTGGCCGCCACCCACTCTCCAGCACAAAAGGAGTGATTGGCCTGGAAAAGGCAGAGCTGAGTGGCATATTAAATGATGACACTTTGTAACTGACTGGTCAGGGCTTCAGCAATCGCTTGCCAATGAGCTCTGCACTTCTTCCCCCAGGCAAATGTCACACTGAAACTAAACAGGATCTTTTTTCATCCTACATGCTGTTTTCTATGCCACATATTATTTTATAGTTGAAAATAGGCTAACTCTTTAAAATGCACAGAGCTTCTGCTCTTTCATCATGGGTTCTTTTTGGAGGAGACGTTGGCTGGGAGGAGACGTTGGCTGGAAGGTGTGCAGTGGCGATGAGGGCTTGGCCAACATTTTGACCTTACTTATTTTTGAATGAATGAAGGGATAAATGAAGGTAAACTTTAGACACTTTTAAAGATTGAAAAGAAATGGCTGGAAGTGATTAGCACAAAGGAGAGAAATGGACCAAGAAGTTTGTACTCAAGACAGGAAGTTGATTTGTCATAATCCCATTATTCTTATTTTGATGGACCAGGACACATATTCCTTACCCCTGTGTTGATTTAAGTCTGTTGTATGATTTGGAAAATGGAATTTATTCCTGTTAATACATTATATCCCAGTAAAGTGTTAGTGGTTTTATATTTTATTTGCCCCAATTAAATGGAAAGTCCTTTCCCATAGTCTTGGCTAATGTGACCCACTTTCTCCAGGTTGGTTCTTGATAACATCATTTACTGTCTTGGAAGGGGAGGCTGAGTAAGACTAGACTAAGTGGAGTCCTTCCCAGGTCATGAAATGTGGCTCATTGTCAAGGATCTGCAAGGACTTCAGCTCAGTGGGTCAGAACTTCCCACACGGACCAGTGATTTCTGCAAATGTCCCCTCCAGACTCAGTCAATTGGAGTAGTAGAGAGACGGAGTACTCTGACTCATCCAGAGCTAGGCCTTCTATCGGGGGGACAAGAACTTTCAGAATAGATTTGGGGTGTGGGGGGTATTGAGGTTGAGTAGAGAGGGCTGTGTAGCTCAAAAAGGAAGATGCATTTGGCTTGAGATGAGGCAGTTACATTTGGGGAAGGATGAGACACCGCCATTCCCCTTCTCTACCCCAGAGGCATCGGTCTATTATTATATATTTTCACTTTCCTTAACTTGAGCAAGCAGCTTTTCCTTTCCAGCATCCTCATCAGCTGAATCACATCCTTAATCTAGATAACCTTGGGTGTCTCTTCCTGCTCCAAATCTTTTGGATTTCATGACCCACCAGAGCAAGTTCCAGGACCTTCTGCCAGAAGGAAATTTTACTGCAATTAATTGGTCACATCATCATGTCCAGTTAATCAGCCTGGGGCTCCAAGCCACAAGAACAGACTCAAAAGATTTTAGGGACAGCACTCGAGGATGTCCACTCCAGACCCCAAAGCCTGTGGCCACCCTGCTGTGCTTCCCTTGCTGCTAACTGGTGCGGGCCTGGGGGTCTCTGGTGACAAGGGCTGGAAGGGGAGGCCTCCAGAAGTGGGAGGAGCCCCACTTTTCTACTGTGAACGATTTTCACTGCACTGTCTCTGTAGACAATTGTGTCTCACACAGGAGGTGGGGGGACTTGGGGAGGCCGCCTCTGTGCTCAGTTCCATCTTTCTGTAACGGGGAAGGGGAAACTTCCCTGAGCCTCCTCTGGCTGAGTCGTTTTTCTCTTCCCTCCAGAAGTTGTTTCCATGTGCAGAGCCAGCCCACCTCCCACCTCCCACCTCCCCGCTCCCTCGCCCGGTGCAGTGGCAGAGTGGGGCGGCAGCACCAACCTGGCCGAGCAGGCATGTCTCCGGGTTGTCCCTAGGTCTCCGCTTTCTCCTGTGTAAAATGGGGGAAAATGAGGGAAAATGGACAAAAGCAGTCATTTTTTACTTTTTGCAGCGAGTTAAAAAAAAGTGACTTTCCCAAAAACAACCCTGACGGATCCCCACACCTGTGCGCAAGCCGGAAGTGCCTGGCCGGAAGTGCCTGGCCGAGTGGAGGGGGGCCACCTGCTGCCGGGCAGCTGCTCCAGGCAATCCCCAAGGAACCCCAACCAGCTCACAGTGGGCATGTGACACAGCTGGATGGCCATCACGTTCCCTGGGAGTCACCCCATCACACCTGACTTCCCTTCACCACCTGCCTGCACTCACTGACGGGGGAGGCCTCCTTACTGGGTTCGCACCATCGCTTCTTTCCTTGAAGCCTTAAGTTGCTGGCTGAGGAGGAACCCAATTTCTGCTTTAATCCCAGATAAGCACATTTTCTTTAGCTGCTCTGGCTACATGAGGTGGGTGGAAGGAAGGTCGGGCCTGCTAGGATTAACCCTTCACTCTCCAGGTCTTTGTGTGTGCGCAAGGTGAGTGAGAGCAGGAGCGAGCCCTGAGAGCCTCTGAGGTCCACACTTGTGACCCCCTCTTCTGAAAGTCCTCTTTACTTTCCCCTTGTGTTGGAAGGCAGAGGCATCGCTGCCATTATAATCCACCTGGAAGCAGCAGGAGGCAATGCTGGAAGTTGAAGACATTCTAGACAAACATGCCCTCTTCCATACAAACAGCCTGCGTCCTCTTTAGAAGTGTTGGTGGCTGTGACTATGGAGCAAAGCATTTCTGAACTGTGAGGCTTCATGTGGCTCTTTCTGCTGAGCGAGAGGGGCAGCATGTGGCTTTAAATCTAGCAGAGAGAAACCATATTGAATTCTAAGTATGCCTGGTGCTCAGCGCTTTCCACAGCTTATCTCACTTTCTACTCTTTGCAACCCAGTGGCACGCATCTCTCATTATCCCTGTTTTATAGATGAGGAAACTGAGACCTGAGAAGGCTAAGAAAAATGGTCCAAGATCACACTTTGTAAGTAAGGTAAAGATTGGAGCCTGACCATGAACTTGGTTTTTGCATCTCCTTGGAAACCCCATTTACTGTCTTTTCTCAAGCACCATGTCTTTGATACAACCAGGAGCCAAGGAGACGGACTGTAGTGGCTTCCTGTCCTGCTTGGACACTTACTAGCCCGGCGCATCAATTCCTGCCATGCAGGGTAGACCCGTGGACGAGTGAGTAACCCAGTGTCCGTGGGCAGCACATACTAGTGGTCATCGAGCAGTGCTGGACATTTGGGGCACTGACAGTGTGTCAGCCCTCTTCCAATTGTTCATGTGTCTGATTTCACATAAAGCACATACTAGTTCTACAAGTTGCTCATTTCATCCCCTTTTACCTCATGAGAAAAGAGATTAGAGAGTTTACTTGAGATCACACAGCTAGCAGCAGAAATAGATACAAGAGCCTGCTTCACAACCAGTATACTCTATTACTTCTCTGTTTACATGTCATTAGTTCAACACATATCTATGGAATATTTATCACGTGCCAATCACTGCACAGGCACTGAGGCTAATGGTGAGTAAACAATCAGATGTGATTTCTGTTCTCTTAGAACTAATATTCCAGAGGGGAAGACAGACTATAATCAAATGTGTGTATATATAAAGCAAATGTAGAATTGCCATTGTAGAAGGAGCTGGGGAAGAGAGGAGTATGGTGCTCTATGCCTGTAACAGGAGGCTTGACCCAGTTGGGGAGGGTGGGAGGACCTCCTGGAGGAGGTGATAATTCAGCCAAGAGCCAAGGGATGAGTAAGAGTGAGTCAGTAGCTGGTGATGTCAAAGTTGGGGAGGGAGTGTGGGGGAGCATTCCCTGCAGAAGGAATAACGTGTGCAGGCCTCTGGCAGGAAGGAGTGTGGGAAGGTGTGTGGACCTTGGTGGAACGTAGGGCAGGCCACATCATTTGGAGGGCCCAGCACAAAATGAAAAGTGGGCTCCCCATTAAGAAATCATGAAAAAATCCAAAATAGTGAGACCAGTGCCCTCTGAGTGTGGGGCCCTGTGTGCCTGCTGTGAAGCTAGCCCTGGAGGGAGTAGGCTCGGAGGTCACTGGAGCAAATGCTGGAGCTCTCAAGGCCAAGGCCAGGACACTGTCTTTATCCGTTTGTTTCTAGAAGGTCTCTCTGGCTGCTGGGTACTGACATCTTTGGAGAGAAGCCAAATGGTGAGCTCTTAGAAGGGGTAAGGGGCAGGTAACCCGGGCAGGGGCTGACCTCCTTAGGGTGCAGGTGGGTTCACCTCCCAATTTTGCCCTGGTGTTCTCCTCTGAGGGAAGGAGAGTGATGCCCAACCCTTGGTGACCAGAATGTGTGGGCAGAGATGGGACCTTGGGGACCTTTCCTGGCTAACAAAGACTGGGGTCCTTTGACGGCTGGTGACTGGGAGATGAACGGGACTCACCCCAGTGTCCAAAGCCAAAGGGGAGTTTTTGAAGAACATTTTAAAAGGGAGACCCCAGAGCTGAGGACAGCGAGAACTGAATCCCCAAACCTTCTGCCTTCATGTTCAATTTCACTATGAAATGGTTGTGCCTGTGTGTGTGTGTGTGTGTGTGTGTGTGTGTATTTCTGTGTGTGTCCTAATAAAATAAACCCAGTCAGAACTGTCTCTTCTCTGAGCCACAGAAAACCTCTCTGAACACCCAAATCAATGGCCCTCCTCCCCACTTGGTGTGTTGTTTGCAGACAGGTATTTTACCCTAAATTATAATAACCCAGCTGGAAATGACCGTCTGGCGAGGCAGTTGAATCCGTGCCTGGATCCAGCTTCAAATGTAAGTATCAGGGGCAAATTAGCACTGACATCAAGTTTTGGATTTTATAGAAAGTGCCAGGTTGGGAGAAGAGAAGTGTCATTGTTCCTGCAGCCGAGGCTGAAGGTCAATACTCTGGGCCTTGGCTGCCCACGCTGGGGGCTCCCCTACCCCACACAGCACACTCGACGGACCGCCAAGCACACTGAGGCTCATTGTATTTTCTGTCCTGACAGAAATCCCCTGGAACACCCATCCTTCCTCTGACTGCTTGGGAGAAGGACCGGCTGGTCCCGGGGTGTCGGACACGGGTCCTCCCCGCTTTCATGCTCCCCTCACTCAGAGGGAGGCCCCTGCCTGCTCTCAGGGGTCGTCTCTGGGCCTGGATGGAGGGGGACCTGCACGTCTTCAGGGCGTCTCAGTTTAGGTTAATTACACAGAGACAAGCACTGATGCTTCCTCTCCGGGATGGCTGGCAAACTTGACTAGACTCAAAATGAACCTCTTTGATTCCATCTGCAAAATTAGATCAGATTTGATAAAGTAAAGATGTACCCTTTGAAGTATTCCCTATCAACATAAGTGCTAAGAACACTTGAGTGAAGGAATTTGAGCAGTTTTGAAAGCAGCAGCACAGCGACTTCAATGAGGATTGCAGCTGAGGGCATGCCCAGAAGGCACGGGCCTGACTGCATCTATCCTGCGGGCAATAAGCAATTGCTAAAGACTCCAGACTTCTCAAAGTTCAGAGTTCAACACGGAAAAACTTTGTTGGCCTTGTGATAGGCTGGGCTCTGTGGTTTGTATTCTGTTTTCAGAGGCTCCTAAGAGTCCCGGCAATTCTGTTTCTGTGCCGCGCCTCTGCGGGCGGGAACAAGGCTGTTTCTTTCTCTTCAGCTTCGTGCAAAGGTATGCATTAAACCCTCAGCTGCTTTCCCGGGGTGTGGTCCCTCCAGAGCTACAGGGCAGGACATTGGCAGGTGAAAAGTGTCTGCTTATCCAAATGAAAGGCAAAAGATCTGTATCAAAGCCCCCACCGTCACCATCTAGCTGGGTGACCTTGAGGGAGTCCTTCAGTATGTCCAAGTTTCAGCGTCTTTGTTTCTCCAAAGTTCCACTGCAGTTACCAGGGACTGAGCCCCTTCCACGTGCGGTAATACTTACCACTTGGCTGAACGCCCCCCAGGCCTTTTTATTGAGCCCACGTGATGTGCTGGGGAGAAGGTGCTAGATAATCACCGGTGTAGCAGGGGACAGAGACCCAAATGAAGGCTTTAATGATAAGAGACAGCTGGGGCGATAGGTGCATGCGCGAAGTGTTATGGGAGCTCAGAGGCGGGGCAATTTACTCTGCCAAAAGGAGGCTGGTGGGGGGTGGGCAAGAAAAGATCCAGAGGTGAGAGGAGAGGATAGAAACTGATGAGCCAAGAAAGCATTTCTGCAATATGTGGGAGGTTGTACAAGGTAAGGTTTTATTCTGATTTCAGGTAACACAAAACAGCAGTGATCTGGCTTCTTGTCTCATAGTTTGTACGGGCTGACAGTAATTTGGGAAGCTCTGTAGCTTCAAAAGAACAAAAGGATACAGGGAGGTTTTGAATCCAATAATCAATATTGGGAAGAAATTTTTTAAAAAACAAAGTTTGTAAGAGAGGCCAGGAGGTGGATCTCGGGCTGAAATGCTGTAGTTTGGGCAGCTTAGATACTGAAGAGTGGGCCTTACATGCTCGATCCCTGAAGTCCTCATCTGGGTGGGGGTGGGGGTTGGGGGTGGAGGTTCAGATATTGCCTCCTACTGTTGGGAAATCCAGGATGCACCAATAAGTCCATTAAGAAGAGCAGCGAGGGACCTCCCTGGTGGTGCAGCTGGTTAAGTGTCAGCACTACGAAGCTATCCGCAGCTACTGCAGCATGAGTTAGATCCCCGGCCAGGGAGCTTCCTACATGGCGAAGCAGACCTCACCTGTCTCGCCCGCTGCTCCCCTCAGCAGTGTGCTTCAGTCCATCTGCCTATTCTGCTCCCTGCTCTGTCTCTGGTGAATCTTCTCACCCTCCCCCACACTTTTAGCCTACACCTCAGCTCTTGTATGCATAAATAAATAAATATTAAAAAAAAAAGAAGAGCAGGGAGAAAATGCATCCTTGCCTAGTGCCTGGCCTTGGAGGGGGGAGCTTCCAGCCTTGCACCATTAAGTATATTAGTTGTTGGTAGTTTGTAGCTGTTCTTTATCCAGTTGAAAAGTTTCCCCTTTTTCTAGTTTCCTGAGAATGGTTTATCATGAATGGGTGTTGGATTTTTTCAAATGCTTTTTCTCTATCAATTGATATGATAACTTGATTTCTCTTCTTGAGACTGTAGCTCTGGTAGATAACACTGATTGACTTTTGAATGTTGAACCAACCTTGCATACCTCAATAAATCCCATTTGGTCACACTATATAATTCCTTTTATAGACCCCTGGATTCAATTTGCTAATGCTTTGTTGAGGATTTTATATCTAAGTTCATGAGAGACATTTGTAGTTTTATTTGTGCGATCTTTATCTGGTCTTGGTATCAGAATAAGGCTAGATGAAATGAGTTAGGAAATGCTCCATCTTCTATTTTGGGGAGAATTCTGTAAAATTGGCATTGACATACCATTTTAAAAGGTAAGTCTGAAATGCTTTATTTAATCTTCTGTTCCCAGCCCAGAGTTGTTTAAGTGAATTGGGGGAGGGAAGCACACAGGGAATAACTCAGCACAATGCTCTAAAACTGGAGGGATGAGGAGGGGAATAAAGTTCAGATTCAGGTCCAATTCTCGAGGTTATTTTAACCTAACCCAGCTTAATAGGATTACTCCCTTACAGTGCACCCCCTTTGAAATGGTCAGTTCCCATCTCTGCACTGGCACTTCAGTACCTCTGGGGCACCTTGCTAGACACGAGGACCCTGTGGGACATGCACCAACTAACCAATCAACACAATACCCTCTCCTGCTGTCAACCTCTTTCTCTGGCCCCTCTTTACGCCCTTTCGATCTTATCTCCTTCACTGTGGTACAGAGGTGAGTTTTGCACACTCTTCAACTCAGCATCATCCTAGGTTCATGCATGACTTTCTAATCTTCACATCCATTCATCTACTGCTAATGTGTTTGACACTGTATTAGTTTCCTCTTGCTGCTATAACAAATGGGGGATTAAGACAGTTTTGGAGCTTTTCAAAATGGATCACCCTGGGCTAAAGTTGATTTTCAACAAAGCTGTGTTCCTTTTGGAGGCTCTGGGAGAAGAATCTGTTTTCTTGTCCTTTCAAGCTGCTGGAAGTTGCCTGCATCTTTTGGCTCTTGGCCCCCTTCCATGAAGGCCAGGAGTGGTTGCTCTAGTCTTTCTCACATGCATTACTTAACTTGCTCTCCTACTCTTTATTTCACTGATAAAGACCTTTCTGATTACAGTGGACCAATTGCTCATCTCAAGGTCAGCTGATTAGCAGCCTTAATTCTACCAGTAGCCTTAAGTCCCTCTTGACATTTGACATGCCTTAGTCACAGATTCTAGGGGCTTAGATGTGGTTCATTATTCATACAGACATAGACATTAGATACCTGAGTACTACTGCAAAATATTCAATGCTGTTTTCAGAGTGCAATTATTCTTTATTTCCATGAGTTGAATTGGGCCATAGATCTCCTTCTGACTCTCAGGTTTTACTGCAAAACAACTTTTTAAAATTCTAGCCACATTATGTACTTGAATAGGCTATTCCTACAATACCATAATTTTCTTGTTTATTTCCAAGTGAGAGACTTATAGATTCTTCTTATAGAGGCTTCCACCCTCCACCAATACACACAATGCTGTGATTTGTACCTTATGGACCTAGTTGCATTTTTCTTATATGATTTTCATTAGGAAATATTAGGGTGCTCCCCAAGTGGCTGCCCTTGTCCATATCCCCACCACCATGCACAGTTCTTGCTCTCCATACACTTGGGGAGTGCTTTTTGTCTCTGGGCTCCCAGTCCCTACCATTTTCCAGTGGAAAAGCAGCCAGAAAGGAGATGGAAAACAATATTAAGTGACCACCTACTACATGACTTACTAGGATGATGTTGTGTTGGGTACTTTATATACTTTCCTCTTTCATTCTAAGACAATCCTATGTGGTAGATATTATTGAGATGGTAAAACTAAAGCAAAGAGGGATTAAATTCTTTACCCAAGGTCTCATGTGTAGTAAGTGCTAGATCCAGCACTTGAATCCAATTAGGCTAAGCATACCTTGTCAGTGCTCTTGTTACACCTGTTTATATTTTGCTCTCATATGCGCGATAACTCTGAGTTGAATTCTTTGTCTAGCTGAGTGTTTGAGATCATGGGTTTTAAATTCAGGCCTCAGTTCAAACCTTAACTCTATTACTTATTGGCTACAGGACTTTGGGTAAGTAACTGACCTCCTTTAAGTCTCGGTTTTCTCATCTGTAGATGGGATTAATGCCCTGATTCAGTTATGTCTGCAAACCACTTAGGGGGGGGTGGTGCTTAGGAGGTGGGTACTGCTATGCCTGTGTCCTCCACCCAGCCTAGGCTCTAAGATCCTCAAAGGTAAAGACTGAGCTTCACTCATCTGTGGACCAACTTTGTAGCAACTAGTAGAGTGTCTGGCACATCCACAGCTGTTTGTTGAACTTTTTACTCTGAAGCTCATTCTAACTAGAGTGGAAGATTTCCGCAGCCCTTGGGGTGAAGGATCTTGGGTGTCTAGGATCTTTCCAGGGTTTCCCTTTCTTCAGTGATGATTGCTAGACCTTGCTTCAGTCCTCTTCATCCTACCTATTTCTCCTAGCCCCCATAATCTCTTCTCTCTCACATTCATCCTGTCCCTTAAGTCCCTCTTTTGCCTGTCCTAGGGGAACCAAGGTGCTATTTCCCTCTCTATTGTGGGGGCACAGCCAGGGCGGGGGTGGAAATCACATTCCATCCTCTAGAGGAAGGGGTTCTGCACATCTCAGGGCTCACTTGTCATTTAGGCAATTCTACACCTGTGTGATTTCCTTGAGCGCTTAATAAAAACTGTGTGGTTAGAGAACCTCAGGCAGCACGTTCTTAAATAAGTCATTAAACAATCATTACAGCTGGAAACAGTTACCCCTGCCCCTGCCAGGGAGTTGTGGCTCCTCACTGCATAATCCTTTTTCAAGTCAGAAGGAACAGGGCATCGAAGTACAAAAGGGAACAGTTTCAAAGTTCTGAGCCTCGCCAGGCAAGAGGGTATTACCCCACCAGCTCATGGTATCCAGCTGAGGTTTGTTCACTCCCCCTTTCTCCGTTTAGGGATGTCTTCACAGCCTTCCAAGTGCAGACATGGCCAGTCTTAGCTAAGTTGGAGAAGTTGTCATAGAGACAGGACCTAACTTGATATTTGAAGTGAGTCCTCAGCAGGCTTTCTTAGAAAGTTAGAAAACTAGGACTTCCCTGGTGGCGGAGGGGTTAGGTCTCAGCGCTATGAAGCTATCACCAGCCACTGGCATGAGTTTGATCACCAGCCAGGGAGCGGACCCGCATGGCACAGCAGACCTCTCCTGTCTCACCTGCTGCTCCCCTCAGCAGTGTACTTCAGTTGATCTGCCTGTTCTGCTCCCCACTCTGTCTCTGGTGAATCCTCTCAACCCCGCATACTTATGGCCTATACCACAGCTTGTATGCATAAATAAATAAAAATAAATCTTAAAAAAAATTAGAAAACTAGATAACCTTTAAAAGCTGTGTGACGTTGGGGAAGTTACCTCCATATTCTGAACCTCAGTTTTGGTGCTGTTGAAATGTAGATAAGAGCACCGGTGGTAAAATGAGCATTTATTAAGTGTTAATGGAATCATGAGCTCCTGGTTTTTTTTTCGTTTTTTTTTTTTTTGATGTGGGTGTTTCTGGACTAGAAGGTGAGTCATTTAAACTGTGAAAACTTCTCTGTTCACCGAGATCAAACTCCCTCCACATTCAACCAATTATCAAATTTTAGGGTGCATAAGAATCAGAAGGGCGAATTTACAGTGCCTACCGGGAGCCTGCCGGGAGCGATTCTGAATCTGATAGGAGTGGTGCCCAGAAACCCATCACTTTAATGAGTACCCAGGTAATTCTAATACTAGTGGTTCAAAAGTTACACTTTGAAAAGTAATGAACTAGTATCATTGAAAAGCACCCTCAGGAGAAGTGGTGTTAACATCATTTATATCTTAATGTGAACTATTCAGTCAGATTGCTTTCCTATCAATTCTTCTTAACCAGCCCCTCTTGAGGGGTGTTGTTTTTGATAGCTGGGGTGGAGAGAGGAGTGATTTTGGAGACATATGTTGCGATGATACACAGTAGATGCTACATGTTGGACAACCAGAGGCACCAGCAGGCCAAAGAGGGGTGCAGGGTGGAGGTGTTTGGCCACAGCTGCTTCATAGCCTTGATATGATATGATATGATATGATATGATATGATATGATATGATAGAATATGATATCCATATTCTATTCTTGGTTTTTGTTCTGCTTAGACATAGAATGTGACTTCTCAAGCAAAGATATCATTCTGGTTTATTGTTTGTGATCTGTCTTCCATCCCATTCTTAGTGTTAAGGCTGGAATTCCCAGAATCTCTCTGGCTTTGGATGTCAAGTAATTTGCAAGTATAATATGAGGACATTCATGGAAACATTCTGTCTCAGTGGAAATCTTGCAAGATGCTATGCAGAAGGAAGTGATGGCAGAGATGAGATGGAGAAAGTCCTGATTCTGTAGGTTTAGGAAGATATCAGTCCCAAATATCAGACGTGCAAACAGATGTATTTTCTCCCAAGTGAAGAGCGGAAGAATACTGTGTCACCTGCAGGACCACACAGTGCAACCCATATGCAAAGTCCATGTCTTGAATGAGTTTAGTTAGTTCTGGGTATTTATTGGACTAGATCTGATACTTGAGACAATTTTTGTGTAAAAGCTGAGAGTAGGCTGAGATGGTTAGATCAGTCATAAGAAAAGGTACCTTTAACGCCTTTGTCCCTCTATTTCATAGCTGGAAGAACTGATTTAATTTCCTTAAAATTCTCATTTCTGATTATAAAAGTAATCTATTTTTTCATTATAAAGATTTGGGTGTAGCTTACAAATAGATGCTCTAATCAACACACACACACACGGGCATACACACACTCACATATTAAGGTTTTTTCTTATAAAGTTGAAATAACCTGACTTAACTTAAAATTTATTATGAAAAAATTCCCTATTTTGATGGAAACATTCAATCCCCCATTTCAGGGGCTTTAATACAATGTGTCATTGTTTATTTTTAGAGTGAGTGAATGCCTATTATTGGGCACTTAAGTTGCTTTTTATTTCTTCCTACTATGCAGGATTGCTGTGATAAAAATTCATGTATGCAGATCCTTTACCCATTTCTAGTTATTTCTTTGGGGTAAATTTCTTAGAATTTCTAAGTCAAAGGGCATGAATGCTTTAAAGGTCTTTGGTGTATATCTGTCAAATTCCCATTCAGAAAGTTTGTTTCAATGTATGTTTCTAAGAACATTCTAGAAGAGAGCCTGTTGTCCAGCTTCCTTGTCACCACTACATAATTCTTTCGATTTCTTTTCAATACCTTGAACTTCTCTAGACAGCTCATATGTCTGCCTTATTATTTTCCACCCGATCTCCAAATGGTTGTCAGCTGTAGTTTAGATGAAATTATACATCAGGTCAGTTTTCTGAGGTGTGGACATAGAAACTTAGGTGGGAACTGCTAATTTTCTTGACCTTGAAGAACAAGCATTTAGAGTAAGAATTACCCTGCCCCTTTCCCAATGAAGACTTAGAATAAATCCATCATCTCCCAGCTCCCTCGGTGCCAATCAGACTAAGCCATTCCTCACTGTGGTAGGAATCTCTTTATTTGCAGAAGGAGGAACATTCATATAGACAATGCTAAAAATAACCCCCAAATCTCTAATCACAGGATGGAATTCCAGGGGCCAACAAGAGTTATAGAGTTAGCTCATCTTCACAAGCTCGCCTTTTCCACAGTCCAGATTTGGGATTTTACTTGGAAAGGGGTATATGCCACACCATGTCCCCCCCCCCCCATGGAAGCCCACCCCCTCTGAGCTTATGACTTCTGCGGGCAACCCCAGGAGCCAAGGCTGTGAAAGGGGATTCACACTCGTTCAAGCTTGGTCTGGGTTGACAAGAAGCAAAGCCTAGGGCGACGTCAGCCTCCTCGTGGGGTGCAGGGCTGGCCCACGATCTCCTCCTGAGGATGCTTTGGGTCCCTTCTGACGGACAAGCAGGCAGCGGTAGGTGTGCCACCTTCCCTGCAGAATCGGGATGCAGGGAAGCTGTGCGCGCTGCATTTGGATGTAGTCCTGGTGCTCTGGCTGTGCAGGCTGGTAGCCTGGGTGTTCAGCCCAGCGTGGAAAGAGAAGGTGCCAAAGCACTGGAAGCAAGAGCAACATGGGCTTCAGGACAGAGTAGTCAGAAGAGATGCAGGGCTGGATCCAGGAGACCTGGGGTCTAGTCCGGGCTGTTCCCGACCCCATGGGACCTCATTGACTTCATTGTGCAGTGGAGATTTGGGGCCAGAGTAAGGGTCCTTGCAGCCTCTGGTTTGTAAATGCGAAAAAAGGGATGAGGCTAGATGCCGAGTGGGAGAAAGTGAGACCTTCAGAGCAGTGCTTCTCGGTCTTTCCAGATCGGATGCATAACTAGGGGACACCAGTACCTGCTGCCCCTGGGGCCAGTGGAGGAGCTTCCCTGAGCTGGAGACACTCCCAAGGGCTGAGGACAGCGCTCTCTCAGGAATAGCAAGGGGACCTGAGTCCTGAGCTAATTGTGGACACTCCACTCCAAATAAACAGACGCCGCTAAAACATGAACTCAAGGCCAGATGATGCAACGGTGTTCTGAGTTTATAGTGACTCCTTTGATGACTTTCTGGGAAACTGCAATTTCTCTCCCCCAACTTTGCTTTGAAGTCCTGCTGGCTGCGGCTGCCTCCTCAGCACGCTGATGCTGCCGTGGCTGGGGTCAGGTGAGAGGCCTGGAAATAAGTTCCCTTTGGAAGGAGGAAACAGGCTGCTAGGGAGGGGGGCCCCGGTGGGAGAGTCTTACAGACTCGATGGGTGTTTTCATCTGGTGAGCACCTCTAAATCATCTGGTCTCCAGTCTTGGGGTGCTGGGAGAGGTCCAGTTCTTAAAGTCACAGGCCTGAAGGAAAGAAGGAAGCCAGCGTGCCTTTGGGGTCCTGCCTGTCTCTTAGGCTTTCCCTATTGTAATAACAGCTTTTTAATATGCCTTATTTTTTTAAGAAACGGTGAAGTAACTAGGCCGAGATAATAGCCGCAGGCTGGGGGCCCTGAGCAGGTTGGCGGAGTGGGAGACTGATCACAGAGGTCAGCTGGCCACCCCCACCCAAAGACCTGTGGGGGCTATTACTTGGCTTGGGGGGGCCCATTAGGACTCTTGTAATTGAGACGGGGCGAGGGAGTTTCCAATGGCTCCCGAGTGGGAGAGAGAGAGCCGGCTTCAATGACAGGAAACTGTGCTTCGAGGGGCAGATTGAGAGAGGTGGCCTGGGTAGTAATGGGGTTAGCTAATCCTGATAGTAATAAGGGTAGGAGAGCCCGTCATCATAATCACGGCTAATGGATTCCAGATGCAGAAATATAATTGTTCTCATTAGCATGTTGCACATACACGTGCATAACCACATGCACGCACACACACATTCAGAGAGACCCGTTCCACCCACATACCTGACTTTGATATGTACTGTCAGATAAGAATAGCCTGCTCGGCAAAGCTGGATGGCAAGCATTGTCAATTATTTCTTCTCCGTGTCCCCCCTTCCACCATATCCATGCATCCGTAATGGTTTCATTAACCTCGAGACTTCTGCAGATGAGTTGGAAACCCAGGCTTCCACGGCCAGTTAATTGGTAGGACGTTTTGCACGGGGTATGGAAGTCCCTTTCTCTTCCCCTTAAATACTGCTGGACTCCGCGGCTGTGTTGCTAAGTGCTAATGTAATGTTGCTGAAAGGAAATAAGACCCAAAGCAGGAAACTGGCCCCCTCCTCTCTGGGATGCAGCTGTTCTTTTGGTTTGGGTTGTTAATTCAAACCACTCCCAGGTGCCTATTGCCTATTATCTCTTGTTTAGAAGAAAATAAAATGAAACTGTCAAAACCTTTCTGCCTCGCTCAGCCCTGAGCTCAATAGCTCGATAAAGAGACCGGTGCAAGCGAGAAATGGCTAAAACCTGCCTTCCAGGTGAGACCCTGCCTGTCGACATCCCCACAGATGGTCTGAGGGGGTCCTGCTCTTCCTTGCAGCAGTTCCAACTTCACTCAATTTCCATCTTTTGCAAGACCTCCTCTGAATCTTTCCCAGGGCACCTGGTTCTCTGGCTTGGACAGATAGTAAGTGATCAATAAATTTTAGTCCTTATTAATATTTCTGCCTCACGAAGCAACTTGACTGTTGGGTGCTCATAAAATATTTACTAAGAACTCTCAGTTGGATTTGCCTGGGATTTGCATATATCCCAGGTTGCTATTTATAGTCGTGCGGTTGCTTCCTATACCTCACGTTACTCCCTAAGGTGGACGTTTACCTTCTTGGCCTCTGTCCTTGTCCACTCTGCACAGAGGGACTGAAGGGGGGAAGGAGATCCTGAGGCTGGGGGTCTTTGCTTGGAGCCCCACGGTTTTCCCGGCAAGAAGAGGGAATGTTTTTTAGGTCCTAAGCTATTAAGATGTGTGACAATTGTTTCCCCTTTATCCAAAGTGACCTCTCACTTTGGGGGAAGAACAGCAACTTTGGGGGACTTTGTTTTCACAATTGGAGTATCTGGGGTATGGTTAGAAGGTATCAGGGATTGCAGATGGCTCTCGCCTTCTCCTCCTGAGGAACAGCCTCTTGCTGATCGAGCGAGGGTCTTGGCCCCGGCTCCTGGCCCAGTGGGCGCCCCTGGTCCGGGGTCTGCACATCTCCCTAGTGTGACCCTGGTAAAGCGTGGTCTGCGGCAATTTGGCAGGAAGGAGCCGGCTTCGTCTCCCGACCCGGTGGCCTTCTGGGAAGAAACCCTTCCGCCATGTTCCGCACTGCCCGCGCTTCTCTCACTCTCTCTGCAGCAACTCCAGCTCCTTTTCCGTAGGAGTCTGTGAGCAGGACAGTGAGGCCCAAGTGTCCATAACCATGCTCAGTAAATGAGGGAGGTTTCTGGAAAGCAGGTTTCTGTACATGACAGCTTAGAAATGCTAAGTGAGGCGCCCTTCAGTCGTTGTTTTTCAGTCTCCTTTAGAGGACCCGGCCACCTCAGGCTGACGTCTCTGCTGTCCTTTCAACCGCTTGGAGACACACAGCCCGGTGCTCTGAAGAAGGAAGCGTTGCGTCTGTGCGAGAGCTCATTTTGTATTTTGAGAGACTTTTTCTGTAGCCTGGGGCCTGATTGATTTTCGGTCCTGCCTGACGACTTGGCCTGTGAGCCTGTGGAGAATTGGAGGGACTTAAAGAAACAATTCAGACCCGAAGCCCTTGTTTTTTGAGACTTGACCTTCCATCTGTTGACAATCAAATATTGAACCTATTAAGAGTGGCAGGTCCCCAACCAGGGAGGAAGGAAGGAATTTCCCATCGTCTCTGGAGACAAAGGGCCTTTGGACTACACCTGGGGGGTGAGGGGTGACCAGTCCAGGTCAGACGAAGCCAGGATCACATGAGTCAGAGCAGCTGGTGAGAAGGGGCCCAGGGCCATCCAGCTGGGTCCTGATTTGCCAAGGAAGGGGGAGTGAGGAGAAGGACACAACAGAGAATAACCAGCCCTGAGAGACTCCAGAATTCAGACACAGGGCCCCTGGCCTGGCCTCCCTGTACCCTCGCCCTGAGCTTTTCCATGCTGTGTCGTGCTTGCCTCCCAGCCCGACCCCCCTTTCCTCAGGAGCAGAGGCTGTGTCCCCTCATATTTGAATGGCCTGACACACAGCAAGTATTCATGGAATAAATAAGTGGGGAGACCCCAGCAAGGGGGTTACTTAAAGTAGGGTCCAGACTAGTTCTTACCGCCCTTTACATAAATTAGGAAACTCACCTGCTGAAGGAAGACACTGCCCTGTGGGCACATGGCTTGGCAGGAACCCCCTGGCTTGGCTGAGGGGGCTGGTGGTATTAGGCACATGCTGGGTGAGGACACACATCGTCATCCCTATGATGCGACACTGGACAGATGTCCCAGGTCCCAGTCTTGTGCTGGGCTGACAGTGATGGTCTCCTGGGGAGGCAGGGGAGGGCCAGAGCAGTGCCTTACCCCAGGGGCAGTGCCCCCCACACCTTAGCTGCAGGTGGGCAGTCTGCCTGCCTCTTCCAGGGCCTTCCCTCTGCCCTGGCCCTTTATAGGGTGCGTTGGCTGTCTCCTGGCCCCCTTAGGGGCTCCCGTTCATGTCTCTTTAGCCAAAGAGTGCACAGTAGCTTTCTGTCTCACACAGCTGGGTTGGGAGTTCTGTCCCTCACCCTCTGTGAGCCCCTGGGAGGCTATTTTCATCACCAAACTAAAGGCGCCTCAGCAGGACAGCCAGGAGGGGGAGAGATGATGTGAAGGGGAGTGTCTCTGGCGCCCAGGACTGTGTTGGACACCCAAGTTCTTTCTGGAGGCTTGCCTCTGTTCCCGAGGAGTTGGCGTTCCTGGAACCCACTATTCCTATAGGTTCCTTTTCTTAGGGAAGGCCTCTACAGGGAAGGTTCTAGAATGACATCCTAGTGGGCTTCCTGAGAATGCCAGCATCAATGGCACAGACAGGTCTCTGTAGGCTCCAGCATCAGCTGAGACCTTGAGCATGGAGAGAGCCGGGTTGTTCTGATGAGGTCAGGTCCCTTCCCATGGACCATGTCCACCCACCGCAGCGGTGTCTTCATTATATTAGGAGACTCAAGTTAATTGATTTCATAAAAGGAAGGGAGCTGAAGTTACAGCAAAGAGGTTGATGCTACTGAAGGCCCCCTGACTCCTTGCGGGCTGACTCAAAGTCCTTAGTAGGTGGCCACTCCTTCCCTCGTAACTCCGCCAATGAGAAAGCAGAACCAGAGAAGCTAAGGGACTTGTTCAATACCTTCTGGTACATCTCGGTGCCTCCCTTGACGCTGAGATTATTTGAACTTTAAGCTTGGCATGGGATCGTGTTGTGGCAATTGTTGGAAATTTGATAATAACCCATATCTGAGATTCTGGAGGGTTTGGCAAGGAGGAAGGCTCTGCCCAATCTGATCTTTCCCTCGTGATCACATTCATTTTCCACTCTCCCTCTGCAGACCATCTTTGGTCTTCACATACACGGACACTAGCTGGTTTTTGTTTCTAGGTGCTTGTTCAAGATGGTGCAGGGCTAGGATCCTGGGAAACAAAGGGACTCGGAGGATGGGGGCGGGGGTCCCTCTGTGATGTGATGGGCATCATGCCAAGCTCCTCGTGCACGTGCATGTTCTCCCTGAGCCCTCCCCAGAGCCTCAAGGTCAGTTGAGAATTGTAATGGATGGTTAGTGGATTAATGATCGAATGAATGATAGAGATGCAACACTGTTAATCATACTTATTCAGCTTTTCAGATGATCTAGATGTGGCTGCTATCATGTATGTTGCTCTGAAGGAACCTTATATTTTTGCCACTTCTCTTCTTGTTTTCTTATCCCTATAGTGGCCATTCAAAATGACCCATGACCAGTGAGAGAATCACATTCATTTCCCCATTGACTCAAAGGAAGTGAAGAATCCAAAGCTCAGAGTACAAAGAGTGAGTATATTTTGGTAATTTCTCAACTCAAGCACACAGTCCTAGTAGATAAACAATGATCTATATATTTATACTTTCGCTTTCTGAATGACAGTGGGGCAGGTTGGGCAATGTGCAACTCTTGTTCTTTGTGAATTACGTTCTTGTCAAGTGGGCAAATGCAAATAATCTTCTCTTCCAGCAACCAAGTAGGCTAGCATGTTGTCTCGGTATGGACATGTTTCTATTTCTATCTTGTTCATCCATTTGTTTGACTTATACTAGCTACTGAGTGACCCTTCCTGTTTAGTTTATTGGGCATTAAAATGGGACTGTACTCTTTGCTTAGCTGGTTTCAAGGTTATGATTTTTAAAGAATTTTACCTTGTTTCAGCTAATCATATGTGGTACTCTGGGAACATGTGCTCAAGGAGGCAGAGAAGTTGACAAATTTTCAGCTCTAGTCTCTCGGTTATCGGTCCCATACTGGAGCTTCCATTTCTACATTCACGTTCTTAGGAAACTCACTAAGGAGATTATCCCAAAAGGCTCCACCCCAAGAAATACGTCTGCTATTTCTCTTGCAAAATGGAAAAAAGAACTAGCTATGTCCAACTTACTTTTTATGTGTTTGGTAGACAGAAAATGAAATGAGTTGGTACTACTCACACCAAGTTAGTTAACAAACAGTAATGCCAGTTGCCCATTCTGCTTGTGTGTCTAGCTCATGAATGACTCATTTGAAAATGCAAGTTTTCTGGTTCTGTTTATTTGGCTTCTATTTCATGATTTATTTCTTAATTTGGCACAGATAGATGGTTCGGGAGCATGCAACAATTTAAAACAAATACTGTTATTACTTCCCAAAGCCTTTGTCTCTGGCAGTTTGAAATTTGGGTGCAAGTTCACTTATAGATAAGAGTATTTGTTGATGTCAGAGAGAAGAGACTCTTTTTACCAAGGCAGAACTGGGGTATGGGAAGGAAAGGGGAGACAAAGGAGAGGAGGAGGGAAGTGGAGAATTGTAGCTTGTCTATGGAAGCAGGCCAGGGATGAATTAACTATGACATACTGCAAAAAACCAAACAAGTAACCCCCACCCCCTGAGACACACATTAAACAAAAGGACCTGGCTTTCATTTAACAGTCAATCAAATAGCAAAGAAACATTAGGCCTCCTTATGATGAGGAAACCAAATATTTCATCCAGGCAGGTCTGCAGCGAGTCAAGGGGAAGAGGCAATGTAATGACCAGGCTTGTCCGTGACCATTTGGCTTGTAGCAATCATCAGCGCCTAGGACTGCAGAGAGAAAGAATCCAGGGATGAGTAGGGAGCCACACGCATGGCCGCATGCGCCGTGCAATGTAAACAGCCAGTACATCTGGGCACCTCATGTTCTTGTACCTTAGAGCAGGGAAGAAACAAGGCCTGCTGAAAGATGAGCTATGCCTGGGGAGTGAGTTGGAAGAAGCAGCCGATGATGAAAATGTTTAGATAGTGCAGCGTCTCCTCCAGGGAAAACAGAATTGGATGCGCTGGTGATCTCCATAGCCATGAGGTTTGCATTCTTTCTGAAACCGTGTACTTAGGCTTCATTCACTCTCTGGCAATGGGGGGCGGCCGGGGGAGAGTTGAGTGGTGGCAGTTACAGTGGTAGCCCCCCAGGGGGAGTTTATTACTGCTTGGGGGATCTGTTTGACCAAGTCAGACAAAGTGTGATGGTTGTTACCGTTTCTGTCTGCTTAGCACACATGCTTTCTCCTCCCTGCTCTCCGGTCCACCAACTGCCCTCCACCCTCCATGCCATTGAGTCTGCAGCAGTTCATACACAAGCTCTTCTTGTGATTGGTTGAGGAATTAGCATATGGTGCAGGCAGGGCCAATGGGAGTCCTTCCGTGAGACTGATACATGGATGCTGGGAGGAAACTGATTCTCCTTCTGGAGGGATAGCTAGGCTGGGAAGCTGTGGGTCTGGAGTTTCTCGTGACTGATTAGTGACTTGAAAGAACCACATTAGTAAGATGTGTTAAGATTTTTTGTGACATAAGCATCAATAAAAGTTTAATTAAAAAGGGAACTGAAGGGTCTTTAGTGAAAATAATAGACAACAGGTACATGGAAAGATATTTGTACAGTCATGTTTATCTAGAATTACACATAATCACTAACAGGTGAAAACAACCCAAATGTCCATTCGCAGATAAAGGGATAAACACAATGTGGTTCATAAATGGATTATTTATTCAGCCTTAAAGAGGAAGGAAACTCAGTCATGCTACATTGACAAATCTTAAAGACACTAAGCTAAGGAAAATAAGCCACTCACAAAAGCACAAATACTGTATGATTTCACTCATATGAGGTACTCAGAGTAATGAAATTCATAGAGGCAGAAAGCAGAATGGTGGTTACCATGGCTGGGTGGGGTTGCGGGGAGGGAGTTATTCTTTGAGGGTACAGAGTTACAGTTTTGCAGGATGAAAAAAGTTCTTTGGATGGACAGTGATGATGGTTGCCTAAGAATGTGAAAGTACTTAATGTCACGGAACTATATACTTAGAAATGCTTAAAATGGTAAATATTATATGTTTTACTATTTTAGAAAAGGAAGTATAATAAGAATGAATTTTCATTTTAATGAGAGTAGGTAGGTTTTGCATTTGTGCTGAGCAAAGGAGAAAGGGTGGATGACTACACACCAAGTCGTTAATCACGCTTCTGTGTGTGTGTGGGTGGTGTAATGGAGGGTGATGTTACTTTAGACACTTTAGCATTATCTAAATTGTTATAATGTCAAGCATTATCCTTGCCATTTCAATGAAAAATACTAAATTGTAACCATTTTTGTTATACTTTCAAAGGTATACATACACTTTTCAAAGAATATATCATGGTGCAGTCATTTTGGAAAAATAGTTTTGCACTTCTTCAAATGCTTAAACATAGAACTACCATATAATACAGTAGGTTCACTCTTAGATACTGAAAGCATGCTAGGATACAAAACTATAGCAGCATTACTCGTAATAGTCCCTAGTGAAAGCAACCCAATGTCCATCAATGTGGAAAGGATAAACTAGTGGTATGTTCACACAGTGGAATACTTTTCACCATAAAAAGGAACGAAATACTGATATTGCTACAACATGGATGAAACTTGCAACTATTATGCTAAGTGAAAGACACAAAAGACCACATATTTATTGTAGGATTTCATTTTTAAGAAAGTATCCCCAGTAGACTGATACATAGATAGTGAATATAGATTAGAGTTGAAAGAGACAGTTAAGGGAGGTGGGCTTTGAAAATCTCAATAATGAAAATGTTCTGAAATTAAATCAGGTGATGAATAGACAATATTCTCTGCCAATATTCTAAAAACCATTGAATTGCTCCCTTTAAATGGGTGAATTTTATGGTGTGAATTATATTTCAATAAAGCTGTTACCACACAAAACAAACAAAAACCAAAGTCTCCTTGTGAACTATGTAATTAGTTCTATACACCACGCTGGGGAGGTAGACATTAACGGCAGAAACCGACGTAGAAATCAGGCTTAAATCCCTGTATGGAGGAGAAGAATTACCAAAGTCTGGCAGGTTCACTTTTGAAAATAATCTTCACCAGTGAAACGGCCCACAAAAGATAAGATCAAAATCACAGAAGAGAGCAATTCAGAAGTTCCTCAAGGAGACCCATAAGGTATGATACACCCACAATAGAATACTACTCAGCAATCAAACGAAACTAACTACTGATGCATGGAACAACCCAGATGAATCTCAAATGCATTCTGCTGAGTGAAAAAAGCCTAACTCAGAAAGCTGACTGACATACCATTTCCTTCATAGGACACTCTGGAAAAGGCAAGGCCACAAAGACAGAGAGCAGACCAAGTGGGGATGGACTGAGGGAGAGGTTTGATTTTTAAAGGTGAAACAAGGGAATGCTTTGGAAGGATGGAAGTGTTCTGGATTGTAATTGCGGCGGTGGTCACACCACAGTATGCATTTATGAAAACGCGAGAAATTGTGGACTAAAACTAGCATGGCAACTGTCACTTTAAAAAGCGGAGGCAGGGAAAACATAGAGCGTGCCTATAGATGTTCAGGTGGGTGGACGGGACTGAGATAGAGTATGTGGCTAAGCACTGTGGGCTCTCAGTCTCCCAGCATGCTCATTTGACCCGCAGGGCAGTAGGGCCTCGCTGCCTTCCGAGAGCCAGGCCTGCAAACCCTCAGCGTCCGTGTGGAGATGTCCTCCAGGACCCTCACCTCCGCCACAGACACACATGGGTCTCACCCCTCACATTCATCTGCAACGGCCTTGTCCTCTTTCCATTCACCCCAGGCAGGCGGGCTTGGCTGCCTTCACAGTTGACGGGAGGGGCAACAAGAAGGCCTCGGCCTGAGCTTCTGTCCTTGACTGGCATCCACTGTCTTCCTCCCCTTCCATTTCTCCTTCCATCCCTGGAGCTCCACATTCTTTCCCTGGTGTCATATAGAGCCGTGGAGCTTCCCCCGCTCCTGTGTCCTGGAGAAGCTCGCCAAACTGGCCCAAGTCCCCGGGCAATCACGGAACCCTCCTTTCGTGGAGAATCTCTTTGGTTTTATAAACAGCCATTTTGTTTTTCCTTTTGCACTTGGTGTTTGGGATGCAGGCCTGGGCAAAGCTGACCAGAGCCCATGCGCTGCTAACCTCTCTAGTCCTCCCAACAACACCGAAAAGACCCGCCCTGGTGGGGGCCGCTGGTGGCTCTGAGGTTGCTTTGCTCCCGAGCCAGCAGTGGGTCTGGGCAGCCTCTCTCGGAGTCTGAAACCAGGGTCCTGACATGTACTGAGGCACGTCACTTTCCCTCCTACCTTCAAGAGCCACCTTTAAAATCCATTACGGCAATTTGCACTTGGAATTTCCTCTTGTCCATGCTTTCCTTTATGTGCCCCTCCCCCCTGCACTCTTCCATTTGTCATCTGTCAGAAAACAGGCCCCGATTGTTCAGGTCCACAGCTTCGGCCCAGCAACTGCAGCCAGCCCCCATTACCAGGCTAATTAACAGCCGGGCAGCGGGAATTCCAAGGTCCTCCCTCGGAAGGGCTTGCCTGCTCCCCAAAGAGGCCACTCTCTCTGGCCTGCTCCAGGAGAGACGCCACAGCACCCCAGGCCTGGAGGCCCATCTCGTCTGGGCCTTCTTCGCTCTCCCAGCCCTTTCCCCTTGTCTCTCAGCCAGCGAGAAACAATTTCCTCTTCTCACAGGGACTCGATGGCAGGCAGATTAATGAACGCCAGCCCAGCACAGGCCCAGCCTGCCAAAAATGTCTGTAGTGCACTCAGGGTCCCCACAGTGCCATGAGAGGGACAATCAGAGGCAACAAAGGCTGCAGAGCTGTGCAGCGGGGTTCTCGGCGGTGCTGGCGGCTCGCCCCTGACCCCAGGCTCTCCACGGAAACATCTCCCACCTCTAGTTGTCCTCTGCGCCCTCTGCCCCTAGCTCTCCCCAAGCCTCCGCCTCTGAGCAGTTAGCGAACTCCTTGATGCTTCTAGAAAGAAAGAACCAGCAGCCGTATCGGCTCATGCCATAAACACTCGTATCTGGAGCTCAGGCCTGGGGGTGATGGACGGAGCAGAGAGGACCAGGCTTCGTGTTGGCAGAGGCCGGTGGTAGCTGCCCAGGGCTGTGAGGAAGCCGCAGGGCCGGGCAGGACTAGGAGGCCCTGTCTCTCCTTCCCTTCCTAGGAGCTCTTAACGCACTGGTGCACAGGACTTCCTCGTCCGGAGGGAAACAGGTGGAGCCAGGCTGGGTCTCAGGGCCATTTGCTTTACAAACAAGCAGCACAACAAGATCTGTGAAAATATTCTCAGCAGCTGGGGGCCCGCTATAGCCAGCCATGTGTCCAGGGAGCCAGTTGTTCCCTACAGGGCAGCTGCCAGTAGTGGGGCTTCTCTGGAGGGCTTTGTAGATGGGACTGTGGTGCCTGCAGCAGACATTAGCGCTGTGAGTCACAGTCTTCCGGAAGTGGACTTGTCATTACATTGTTTATTGGGGGACCTTGATTAGGTCCCCAAGGCTGGTGTGGAGCCTAAGTTCTCGTGCATCAGCTTCTTCACTGCAGAATTCGCAGCTTGTGGAATGGGTGCTATTCTGTGTAGGTACCTGTGGCTGAGTGTGTTAGCTGCTCCAGGGGAACACACAGCTAAGGCCCAGCAGAGTGTCACATGGCTCGGTGTTTACGAAAGGAAGCGAGATTGCTTTAAAGGGCTTAGATGAATTTTGATCACATAGTCACATATACCCCAAGGTACAAACATATCTCAGAGATATTCCCATTGTATTTTTGCCAGGTGGACACTTCTTAACCAATAAGTGTGTTTTAACTTTTTAGGACTGTGCGACTGTCAAATAGGAAAAGAGCTAGACTGTTCCCCACTAAGATTGTTTTATACTTTTAATCTTGAGCTCCTAGTTTGTCTGGTATCAATATAACCATACCTACCCTGTTTTTATTAGCATTGGATTGGTTTATCTTTTATCGTTCCTTTCCTTATTAAAATTTTGGTGGTGTTTAGCTTTCCAGTTTGGATTGCGGATTTCACTGAGCTGGATTTTAAAAATCTGAACGTCTTGTGCTTTTCATAATACAATATTATCCATTTACATTGATTGTGATCCTATGTATTTAAATATCTTGACATTTTATTTCATGTTTGCTACTGGTTGGCTGTATATTCTTGATGTTTATTATTTTCTGTTTTGCATATTAAGGAAGAATTTTTGAGTTTTGGTTTTGTTGAAGAGAATGGCCCCAAGAAACTCTAGACTTATAAGGTTCTTGTAATAAACACCCTTTGTCTCCTGGTATCTAGATAAATTCCTCCAAAAAACTTTGATGGCCCATACTTGGGTTTGAACCCAGGGGACCAATCTGAGTTCTGCACCATTCCACAGCACGGAGACAGGCTGTGAACTTGTGCTCTCTACTAGAAAATGTGTGGACTTAAGAGGGTCAGTTTCCAGAGGGATGGGATGCAGGAATAATTAAATATAATTAAGAATAACTAACTTTCTACTATCTAGGCAAAGGAGAACCTCAAAAAGCTTTGAAGGCGTAGCAGTGTGTGTGTTTGTGGTACAGAGGAGGAGGGAAGTATGATATGATTAAGGCTGTTCTGGAGAAAGATGTATCTGGTATTACTGGGTAGTAGAAACAGCAAGTGATTAGTGGCAAGGAGAAACATTAGTTGAATTTAGTTTTAAATACGTGGTTCTTCATGGTTAGTTCATTCATTTATTCATTGCTTATTAATGAGACAGTTATTTGTTGAGAACTAATCCTTTAGTCAAACTTTCCTACAAAATATTATTAATGGGAAATATGAGACATAGTTGCTGATCTCATAGAGCTAATAGTTCAATCATTAAGTTTCTCAAAAGAATTCTTTTCTCAAAAAGAGATTGTTGCCTTATTCCTATGACAGAACACTGAATCAAAGCAGTCAGTTGGGCCATGCTAAGTTTAATCATGAATCATACCTTTCACTAGAGACTAAGAATGAGATAATCCCTGCTCATAGTTATGGAATTTATCCCTGAGCTTCCTGGCAGCTAAGGCAAAAAGGAAAATCTGTTGTATTACCTCAGTCACTTTGATGCCAATTCATTGTAAAGACAAAGTTTTCCTCGGGTCCAAATACTTGGAGGAATTAATTAAATGAGTCCATATATAATGCACTGAATAACACCATAAAATTGTATCTACCAACCTAACAAAATGATGAGGGGTGTGACATGAATGTTTCAGATGGTGGAATATCATGCCTACCTGCTTCAATTTCTCTTTAAAACAGCTTCAACCAAGATGAATTGGAATAACGTCTCATTTCTGGGCAGGAAATGCTTTCAGGGAAGTCTTTGCTGACTTCTTCAAATGGAGATTTGGTTTCTGTGTTAGCTTCTGAATACCTAGGGTTCTGCTGTATATTTGTATGACCTGGAATGCTGATTATTTATTGGTAGCGTCCCTTAGTTATTCAGGGCAGGTCCCCAGACCTTTGAAATTCTGCAGTCCTAGTATCTGTTTCTGTATCTGGCCTAAGAGGGCAAGTGTGGTGGGAATGGGAGGGAAGGAGGGGCAGAGGGAGGGGAGGAGAGAAAAAGGAAGGAAGGGAGGGAGGAAGAGAGGGAGGGAGGAAAGAGAAGGAAAAAGGATGAGAGAGAATGAGGGTCTCTTTCAAAGGTGGGGGGAAAAAAGAGAAACCTGAGAAGTCCCAAGTCTAGGCTGAAAGAGGCTAAATTGTCTTACCTCAGTGCAGGTAGTGACTAACACAAGCGAACTTGTGGGAAAGCTATTCAGGGAAGTCTGAGGCGCCATTGAGAAGAATAAATGAAAGATTGCTTCATTTTAAGAAGGCTTTAAGAACTGAGCATGTTAAAAGAAAAATCAATGCCCAGTGGAGATGTCCATCAATCAATTATGATGACGGTACGGGGAAGACTTATTTTTACCCATGAACTCTTTCTGTTGCTCCACCAAGAGCCCGCAGGTCCTGGGGATTGTGCTCAAGGCTAAGGAATCCCAGGACCTGTGGGCACAGGATCCAGTCTCATCACCACCAGCGTCATCGTGTGTTTTGGGTGGGGGCAATGCACCCACAGCATCAGGTACAGCCAGGGCTGTTTCAAATCTCCTGTCAGTGCTGGCCACGCGCTAACCTTGATGGATCAGCCATACACCATGTCCAAAATATCAAAAACACTTACATTATAGGAACATTTATTTTTTGCTATAAAAGAACTTCAAAGGAGTTTTATGATTTTGCTTTTGAAATTGTGGCTCCAAGTAAGTCACTTATTTTGTAATTAGTCATAGTTTCTCAGGTTTTGCAGCTAATTGTGTATGGCCAAGTGAGAAAAGCTAACCTGTGAATTGCAGGTGAATTGTATTTAAATGCTGTACAATTTTCATACAAAATTCAACCGCTTGTTTGTAGCTTGCACTTTACTTTAAGTATTTTGGAGTCAGTGGTATTTTAGATCCCAAGTACCTTTTTGAGCTCAGGTACAGAAAGTAGGTGCTTCTTGGGTCGAAGGCTGCCACTTGTTGAATTGGACAGACCTTTCCTTTGTCAGATGCCAGCTATCGGGCACAGAAGGAAGGACGATTCATTTTGCTTTGAATGCAGGGCTCATGCATCCTTTCAGGACCTCATGAAGAAGGGGTGCCAGGGTTTTTAGACAACTGTCTGGTGTGGGGGCTCCAGACTTAACATGGTAAACCAGAGTTCACATCCTGGCCGTGCTTGCATAGCATGGAAGAGTCATTTGAACTCTAGGAACTTGGTTTCCTCATCTCTGAAATGGGGCCAGGGATATCAGTCCCTCCTCATTCCTAAGAGTTTTTTAAAATTACTGAAACTTGGGTCCCACCCGAGACTAGTAAGAGCAGAATTGCAGGGGAGTGAGGGGAATGGCAGATTTTTAAAAAAGATTTGTTTATTTATTTATGCATAGAAGAACTGGGGTGCAGACCAAAGGTGCAGGAGGTGAGAGGATTCACCAGAGACAGTGGGGAACAGAATAGGCAAATCTACTGAAATACACTGTTGAGGGGAGCAGCGGATGAGACAGGAGAGGTCTGCTGCGCTATGTCAACTCCCTGGCTTGGGATCGAACTCAGGCCATAGAGGTGACAGTGCTGAGACAACCCCTGCACCAGCAGGAAGGCCCCAGGAATGGTAGACTTTTAAAGGCATCCTCTTTGGGTGTTTTGAACACAGCTGAGGACAGAGGTGCCCAGGGATGCCATCCTGTCCCTGCTGGCAGCGGGCAACAGGCCGGCTCTCGGGTTGCAGTTGCAGCAGCAGTGTGCCCTAAGCAGACACACCCTGTGGCATGGGGTTGGCTGCCCACCTCTCAGCGATTCACTCTGTGCATTTGGCAGAGGCCGTGAGGGCTTATGAACACTCGTGCTTTCCTGGCGCACAGCCAGGCCGTGCTCCGGGCCGGCGGGCACTCGGGGCCATGTGGGGGAGTGCTGACCGGGGGACTGGGAGCAGAAGCGAACACATCTCTTCCTGGCTTCCCCATGGGCAGGTTTCCTAGGCCCACAGCAATTTCAGTGCAAGCTCTTTTGGGCGATGATTCCAGAAAGAGCTGGGAAGCGTGTGGAGAAGTCAGATGTGGAGAGGGAGGTGTGCTAATGGGCAGGTTACTGCGTCCGAAACATGGACTGAGATGGGGCCCTCTGGGAGAGGATACAGAGTCTGCCTTGGCGGGGCCTCTGTCCACCAAATCCCGCCTAATATAGGTCTAGGGCTATTCTCAAAGAGTCACCCCCTGTCTCTTCCAGCTTCCCTGCTAAGGGGCAGAATAAGTGCTGGTGATGCAGAACTTAAGGAGCTGGGGAGCTTACCCTAGGACTCCACTGGGTCCCAGGGAAATGCACAAGGGCTGGGGCAAGAGGTACCAATGCCTCCAAAGCCTTCAGTCTTTTTGCCATGTCCCCAGTGTCTCCCACACACTGGGGGAGACTTGTGGCCCAATGCCCGCTCATTGCCTGCCCTGCCGCAAGTTCTTACTGAAATCCTGTGCTGTTCGTGAGACTTCCTGAAGCCTAAAGGCTTCGAGATCAAGTCCAGAAGATTCTTCCCTTGGAAGCTGCTGCAGTGTGTGTTTTTGTGTGATGGGTTCTGTGTGACCCAGTGACATGCATCATATGACATGAAATATTTCCACTGCTGACAAAATAAATCAGCTCTCTCCACCGTAACGATCGGCTTATTAGTGGAAAATGGAAAGGGGGCATTAAATATTAATGCGGCATATTTCCCTCTCCCTTGGCACCTTCTATGTGCTGATGACTGCCCAGCCAGCTCAGCCTTCTGTCTTTTTTCTCCTGATGATGATAGGGGACAGACAGGACCTTTGACAAGGCAGTGAGGGACAAGAGCTGGTTGTCCCTCTAACTGTTTTTTTAGGTTCCTCCTTGAAAGCACCCCAGTCTCCACCAGATACCAAGGTCGACAGCACTAGAAACTTCATCTCCAGTGAAATGCTCCCAGCTCTGCTGGTCTAGTTGGGAAGCATTCATATTGAAGAGCGTAGTCTTTGGAAGGAGGCCTGGAGGAGGCTGGTTGGGAGAAATAAACATCAGAGAAGCAATTGATAAGTCCTGAGCTAATGGCCAGAAGAACCCACTGAGTTGGCCTCTTGGTTGGTTCATTTTCAGCAAATACTCAATAAAGTCACCCTCACAGCTTAACCCAGGTCACCCAGGAGGTGCGTGTAGGTACCTCTATGGTTTCAGAAAAAGTTCTTTTGGCAATGTTGGCATTTCCTTTGGCTGCGATGTCTGCACAAAAATCAAAAAGTAATCCCTCACAGAACTGTCTTTTAGAATGTTGGAAGGTGGGTTTCCTAGGGTTATTTTTTTTCAATTAATGTTTTCATCGCATAAGTAAGAGTTTCTGTAAAACTTAATGATTACCTGTGAGGCTAGAGTGCTTTCCCAGGTCAGAGGCCGCAGAAGGAAGTTCTGGAAGGATGGCAGCAAAGCATCATGGGGCCACACCCAGGCATGTGTGAATTTTGCCTGTTTTTGCTGCTTTTCTCCAAAAACACATCTGTTGTTTTCAGGTGAATCTATTATAACTTGGCCCATAACTTTTGTTTTGTCTTCAGATGTCCTGCCTCTTCCTCCCATGCCTGTCTGCATAGGGTCAGTCCATTTCTTCCAGTGGCCATTTTAATGTGATGTCTGGGCTTTGGGAGCGCCTTGTAACCTATGGCGCTGGGGCGAGAGTCTGCCTTGCCTGGTACTCATCTCTGTCTGCCTGTCCCCCTGCCCCCTGTCCTCTTTGCTCTGGTTCCTCCCCTCTCTGTAGCCATTTAGACTCACTCCCCTGAGCCTGCCACAGGGCCTTTGCACAGGCTATTCCTATCTCCATCTTTTCCTATTGGTTCGGTTCTTATTTCAAGATTCACTGTCCTTTATGGAGTGTTTTCTTTGCCTGTACTGGTGCTCTGGGCCTTTCTTCCTAGAACTCATGTCTGTTACCCCTGGACATTTGGGAGGAAAAATTCCCTGGTGGATTGCATTTGCTTCCATTTCTCCCCTTCCCCCCAACAGACAGCCTTCTAGGTCATGGCCTGTGTCTCAGTGATCTTCATCGGGGCGCTCTGAGACCCATTACTGGGTAGCCTTTGTCCCTGGAACTTCACTTCCGTCATCTCTCTTGGTCCCATTCCTGTTTTCGGCTGAGGATCTTGGGTTGCAAGAGGCTCTGGCCCTTGTCAAAGCCCATTGCTAGCAGTGGCTTCTAGCTCAGTACTGACTTGTGAGCAGGTAAATAAGAAGGAGAGTGTGATTTGCACCTGGGGGTGTGCGTCCCCTAATTTGGCATATCCAGGGACTCCAGTCCTAGAAACCCCAAATCCACATCCCTGGTGCTTGTGGCCCCCTCTGCTGCCCTGTACTGGGTGCTCAGAGAGCTCAGTTCTGAGGGCGAGAGGGAGGAGTTGCCTGTCAGGCGGGCTGAGACCTCCAGGGACCCAGGGGAGCTGTCAGTAGTTTAGGTTAAACGAGCGTCCAAAGGCCAGCGCTGCACAGAGATCATGGGAAAACATTATCCATGGTTGTTTACAAGGGAGAGCGAGAAACTCCTTAGTGGCTTTCTTGAGGACGGAAGACATGTCCCTTGAGGGAAAATTAGGCAAATTGTGCGCCTATTTGGGCCATGCGGGTGCAAATCCTCACGGGCGGAATTAACTTGTCACAAACCTGCTGTCACTCGGGCGCCTCCCGTGGCCTCCTGTGTTTCAGCATCCTCGCAGGTGCTGGCCCATGCGGAGGTGCGAATCCCCACCTGCCAGCACTCACATCAGATGTGAGGGGGCTTCATTTAAGGCACTTTGGAATCTTGCTGGAACTTTCCAGCTGCTGCCAGGGCTATTCCTACAAAAGATAATAAAACCTGGTCCCCTTGACTACACCTGTCAAAACTCCCCTCACCCTGTGGGGTCTATAAATACCCCTCCACTGAGCTGTTCTCTGTTTGTTACATTCTGCCTCTTCCAATCAGAATGAAGGGCTGTGACAGCACAAGATCCCCTGGTTCCAAGAGGATGTGCAGACGCTGCCTGGAGAGATGGTTCAGAGGCCAGTAAGCGTGGCGTGCCTTGCTGCAGGACTTCTGAGAGCCTGCAGTGTGCCAATGTGTTGAATACCTCTCCGCTGGCCGTTTGACACCACCTCCCCAAAATCTTTGACCATGGAACTCTTTTGTAGAGTAGAAGACCTATTTCCAGAGGCCAGTGGACATTTCTCACACTGTAAGACACACTGGTGTGGAGGAAAATGAGACCCTTAGACCTGGGTGAGAGTCTCCCCCCACCCCCAAGCGCCAGCTGCTTTTGGTTCTGGGTCCTCTGTCTCCTCTTCTCAAGGCCGGAGGCCAGAACATCCTCAGGGAGGGTGAGAAGATTAAATGAGATACACGTCTCGGTGTCTAGAGGGAATACCATCAACGCTAAATTCTCTACCCTCCTATCTGACCCCCACACTGTACCCCGTAACACTGCACCTCTCTCTAAGGGGTCCTCTCAAAGTCGATTTGCACAATAACTATTTCTGTGTGCACTAAACCACCACCCAGCTTGAGAACTGCATGAGGGCTGAGGCTGAATCTCAGTTCCTTTTCTCCTCAGCCAGGGCCTGACTCATAGGAGGTAATTGGGTAATTACATTCATATAGAATCCTGTCCCTTTTTCAATTATGTGGGATCCCAAGAGTATATGGGTCTCTTGACAAATCTTCAAGGTAGACTGAGGCCTACACATGAAATAACTGACCCGAGGAAGGGTACGTGGTCCTTGGTTCTTATGATGATGGTACCTGATGAACCTCAAGACTCCAGGGTGGCTTGGCAAGCTAGAGACTCAAGAGAGTGGAGGATTTAATTCCTGTTGGAAAGCCAGCAGACTTGAGACCCAGGAGATAGGGAAAAACCAATGTTGCAGTCTGAAGGCTATTGTCAGACAGGAGGAATTCTCTCCTACTTAAAGGAGAGATAGTCTTTTGGCTGTATTCAGGACTTCAACTGATTGGGTGAGGCCCACCATATTAGGGAGCACAATCTGATTTACTCAGTCTACTGATTTAATATCAGTCTCATTCAAAACACCGTCACAAAAACAACCAGAATAACATTTAACCAAGTGCTTGGGCACCCAGTGGCCCTATTGAATTGACACATAAACTTAATTACACAACCTTGTATTTGTTAATCCAATACTCATGTTTCAGCCATACCCTTTACTCTTCAGCATATTTCAAGGAAAACACCACTTGCACATATTGAAATTTTTGCCTCTCTGTCCTCTTCCCCAAGTTCCTGCAGGACCCCCTACTCTTCAGTCTGCAAGAGAATCTAGTGGTTAAAAGCATTTGCTGTGGAGGCAGATGCCTTGACTTTAAATCCCTTTGTAGGAACCTTGAACCTGGATTTCACTGGCTGAAAAATAAATCTACTCAATATCTGTGCTTGAGGAGTTCTTAGCTCTACACCACAAATACACTAAGGATTCAAAAGGAAAGCTATTGTGTCTCAACTACCTTTCCTGGTCTCTCCTCCTTGTCTACGTCCCCTCTAAATGATGATGTTCCATACGGTTCTCTTTTCTGATCTCCCATTGGCTGAGAGTTATTACTTCACGGGTTGGAGGCCACCTACCACACTGCTGGTTTCATATAGAATCTCACATGAACCTACTCTAAATCTCAGGTGGCTACTTGGTGGTCAATAACATCCAGTTTTGAAACTCATGTAAACTTTTATTCAAAGTTATCAACAGCTTCTAAAACAATCTTAACCTTTCCCTTTGAAATAACCCAAACTAATAGTAGAAGCTTTCTTTGGCTTCAAAAAGCAACATTTCTGTTTCAACTTAGTTCTTCTGCCTCCTACTCACCTCCCACACTCCCCATCAGGAGTCTCTAGATGTAAATAATTTCAAGGAGTTAAATTCAATAGGAAAAATGCAAGTCTAGTTCCTTCTGGCCAAAGAATGTTTCCAGAAGATTTGAAGGCCCATCAGTCTCATCTTCCCACTCATGGCTCATCCTCCAAAGTATTTCAGTGCAATCAATTTTTAAGTTTTGAAATGTCACCTCATTCCCCTTCCTTTCTAAAAAGAAACAAGAAACAAAACACAAGCAGCACGCACACATATTCCAGGAGAGCTGGCACTTCTTACTGTGAGCCACTTACCATGATCCAAAAGATTTACTCAGAGGCATAATTAATTGGAACTTATTTCAGTGGAAGTTCTTTCCCTTCATCTCATTACAGAAACAAAAGAAGATTATAGACCAGGGGTCCATGAGGTTTCAAGAGAGTCTATTGATGAATGAAGTTGGAAGGAGTTGACACACGGTCAGAGATGGTTAACATCAAGAACTTCTTACAAAGGAACAGCAATTCTTTTCCATTAATCCTGCCTTGCCTCTTTGATTCTGAATGGTACCAGGGCTGCAAGTTAAGTGCAAGCTACCCTGGCATTAAAGGCCCCCAAAGACCTACCCCTGAAGAAGGGTGCTTTAAATCATGGAAGATTAAATAACAACGCTGATAATCATGATAAATAAAGCAAACAAAACCAAACCCCAGGAAGGTGCGAACAAGCGGAGAATACTGTCGGAAGCAGTCTATGACAACTCTGTCATCTCTATTTATGATAAGCACATCCGTATTAATATATCACCCTGGCCAAAAGGGAAATGGATAGCCGGGCCTGGCAACTTTGGGTAATGGTGGTCTTTTTTTGGGGGATAGGGTGGAGAGATGGAGTAATTAAATGAAGAAGAGAGTTGGGAGATGCAACCCAGGAGACACTTGAAGGATTGTTTGGTAGCTGACCTACTCATTTGTTTTTTGTCCTCTTTTGTCTTTCCTGTGACTCCAGAAGCTTCTTTGAATGCCAGTGAGGAAGCATGTGGAAGTTTAAGAAACCTGACATCTGCGGCAACTCTCTGAGATGCCAACGCCTGGGAGGGGCTCGGGGGACCTGTACTCTCACTTTGTATTCTCTTCTGACGCAACAGACTGAGCCCCAAATCTTTTAACATGCTTTTTACTCGAGAAGTGGCCTGAGGCCATGTAACATTCCTTTAATTCTGGAAATGGGGGGAGAGGGGTGAGTGTGGCTGTAGCGTGAGGATGTTATCACCCAGCGCGGCTGGTGGTCGGGCCTCATGCTCGAAATGGTCCAATTAAAGAAGTAACAAATGTAAACTCTGTCGGGAAAAAATGCAAATAAGGTGGCTTGGGGTTAAGATTTTGAGTGGTTTGGTGGTTAAAATGATGCCCTTGTTTATGGGAGAAATGGACTTAAAAAAAAATCTATATACAATTGGGTCAATTAGGCAATCATCTATTATGTAATTGGGTATCAACATAATCCATCGTAATGGTGGCCAGACGGCCAAAGCCTTGCAAATTTAGGGACTTACTGCTTTTTTTCCTATTTTCTACATAAACTTGTGCAAAAACACGTTTTCGGAAGTTCAAGCTCCCTCCCCCTTCCACTTTCGCGCTCTCTTCAGAGGATGAGGTGTAACAGTGTGCCTTTCCCTCAAACTTGAATTCTTGGTTTTTGGTACAGAGGAAAACTTCTTCTCAAACAGCAGTTATCACCCCTGAGGTGTGGCTTTGTGCATGGCCAATCTGTATTGTCAGGGCAGAGGAGGATGGGGACATTTCTGCCAGGGTTTGTGCAAATTGAGGTGCATAAGGCATCGGGACCTCTAGGCCCCTTTATAAGTCACTCTGCTGAGACAGAGGGGTAATTCCCCTTCATCCTCCAGCATTTGCGGACAGATAAAGGATCCCCAGTACAAAATGGTCGGCTGTTTTCTACTTAGTGGTGTTTTCACCAGAGACTGGCCTCCTCCTCACATCGCCTCATGTGGTGGGGGGGGTGGGGGGGCTGGGGCTGTGGGGACTCAGGCAGGCTGGGAGTGTGTGAACGGGTACCCTTGTATGCACTTGCACTCAGGCCCAAGCTAAAGGCTATTTATAGAGCAAGCAAAGGTGCACCCCGAGATCTCTCTTTAGAACTGTGGTGCTTTATTCACTTAAGTGTTGGCTGTGTTGACTACTGGAGGCTCATACCTAGGAATTGCCCTCAGCAAAGGGTTATTTGGGGTGTATGCCCCCACCCTGGGGACCCCCATATGGAACCACTGGTCCATGTCTGGGGATGAGTTCTCAGCTCCTTTCTGGATTCGGGACACACTCCAGATCTCCCTGGGGATCGGCGGGCTGACTTGGTGACTTCCTGCAGCTCGATTTCTCCCTCTGCCCTCTCCTGCCTCCCTCAGAGCTTCCTGGTGGGGATTTGGTGCACTTTCTGATAAGCTCCCCACGTGAAGATTTCCGACTCTCAGCCTGATTTCCAGGGTGCCTGACCACTGACCAAATGCCTTGTCTTCATTCCAAGTGGGCAGTAAATGAGAACTGGCCAGCTCACTGCTGATCGCTGTTGTGTGACCACATCGGCAGCTTCATTCCAGTCACTGGATGCTTCTGGAAACGGGGCTGGCCTATAGGACTCTGACACTCCTGGCAGATGGAGCAGCTTCAGTGGGATTGAGGTTTGGGGTGCTTCCTCCTGTGTAGCCTGTTGTCCTATCTCAATTGAAATCTTTCTGCTACTCATTTCATTTCTTTTTGGTTTTCCGAAGTCTCCTGTCACAACTCTTTTGAAGATGCAGTGTGTTCTGAAGAGAGCCCTGTGCTCAGGTCAGCTCTGCCTCTTATCAGTGTGTGATCTTGATGTCCACAAAGTGTCTGACTGGCAGTGGGACTTCAGGAATGGACCCTCATCATTTATGGAGTAATTGTGAGGGCTGAGGAGATGCTATTCCGGACCCTGGGAAGGGCAGTGGGAGAAGCCCAGCCTCAGGGGGTAACGTCAGTCAGCATCTTAGCTGGACCTTACAGCCAGCCCTAGACCTGACAGAGAGGGGTCCACAGGAGCACTTGGTGGGGGCAGGGCACTGGGCAGAACCTCTGATTTGGGGCAGAATCAGAGTTCAGATCTCACTCCTGCTATCCTTTTGGGCAAATCACTTACCCAGTCTCTTTTTTAGTTTTCTTCACCATCTATTTGTATGACTGCATCATTGTTGTTTGTGAAGAAGGACTGAGGGAATTTAGGCAGTGTCCAAAGTGAATTTGTGAATTTAATAAATGCCAGTTGTTATAAGTAACTCCCAGCTCTAAGACTTACCAGCTAAGTAACTTCAGGTGAAATATTTAATTAATATTTAATAGCTCACTCTGTGCCTCAGTTTACTTATCTGTAAAATGTAGTGAAACCACCTATTTTATATGATGGTTTGGGGCAAAAGAGGATGGACACAAAGGGCCTGGTATTGGCAGGTGCTCAGCTCTCCTTATTGCTGTCATTTTGAGGAAGGTTCACTTTACTTATTTGTTGAGGGTTCAGGTAAATGGCGGCCGTACAATGGCTGGTGGAGAAGCTAAGTGGATAATTACGCCGAGATCCTCAGAAGGACTGGTCCCAGCTTTTGCACTAATGGTGGGAAGTTCCCAAGTGACTTTGTCTGCCAGGTTATTTGTTTCCTAGCACGGAAATAATACATGGAACTTGGCCGCCGTAGGCTGGAGTCTCAGTTTTCTGGAAATCACCTGATGTCAGGATTTGCAACCTGAGCACCTGGTCCAAAGAGGGAGCTTGGCCAGGCCACACAAAAAGGCTGCCTTGGGCCCTGAGCTGACCTTAGCCACGGCCTGGGCCAGGTGTCTGCTGATGGGCTCTGAGTGTCACGTGACCATCTTGACTTAGCTCTGCAGAAAAAGACTTGGGCCATTTCTGGGCATTGTGCCCCATCCGCAACATTGTGAGGACATAAAAAAAATTATTTTTTGCTATAAAATATGTGGACAGACCCACTTAATACCAACAAATTCTGCTTCGAGGAGGAAGCAGGCTTGTGGTATCAGAGAAAGAGCCCTCCGTGAGGATCCCTCCAGCCAGTCTCCACCCTCAGAGGTGACTCAGGTTCAGGGACTGCTGCTGGCAGGGAAAAGAGGCTCCTTCAATTTAGTTCCAATAAAAACAGATCTCTTACTGTAAGTCTTCAGGGCAGCTCCTGGGATGCAGTGTGGCCGGGCCTCCCAGCAAGTGGCAGGTCACCACCTCTCTTCCTACCCCAGGGAAACCTCTTTTCACAGCTTCCCACATGCCTGCTCAGCTCACCCCCTGAGGTGACTTTCTCTTCTCCTTACATCCCCTGCCCATGGCATTGGCTGGCTTGGCCCTGATTCCAGACTTGACACTCTTGGGTCACCTCACTACACTGACATAGCTGGGACCTAGGATCACTTTGCTTAAATATCAAGGAGAAGGGATTTGATTGGCTTACCTTAGGTCAGGTGTTAACTCCTGCTCCAATCAGTTGAGATCAGGGAAAATGGTCCCATGATGCCCTGGGCTGTTCTCATGAGTAGGCTCTTCAGTAAGGGGGGTGTAGCTGGCAAAGAAATCATGGACATTTGGGAAAACCGGTTCAGTATTCTGGGCCTTGTTTTTTAAAACTGTAAATTAGTTGTAATTATTCATTGGCCATTGAGTAGCAGATTAAATAATTTTATGACTGGAACATAATTGAACCCCCTTCTCCTACCTGGTCACCTGTGGTTGACCTATTTTGTCATCTGTGGTCACATAATTCCCCATCTCACAGGATGAGGAAATCCATTCCTCAAGGAAGTTCCCTTCTCCAGAGTGTTTCTGGGAACTGAAGGGATGCAAGTGTTTTCCACAGGGCTTCTCAGGTGGTGACTGTCCCCTTGCTGAGCATCATTGCCCCCCACCCCGTTTTCTTTGTTAAAGATGTATTTATTTATGCATACAAGCTGGGTGTAGACCAGAGGTGTGGGGGTGAGAGGAGTCACCAGAGACAGAGTGGGGAGCAGAACAGGTAGATCTACTGAAGTACACTGCTGAGGGGAGCAGCGGGAGAGGCAGGAGAGATTTGCTGCGCCATATGGGAAGCTCCCTGGCCAGGTTTTGAACTCATGCTGCAGTGGCTCCGGACAGTTTCATAGTGCTGTGCTTAACCCGTTGTGCCACCAGGGAGGCCCCGTTGCCCCTCTTGAGCTCAGCCGTACACTGGCCTCCTACTTTCCAGGCTGCTGACACTCCTGCCTCTCTGGCTGCATCCTTAACACAGGTGTGAGCTCTTTCTGTGAGTCGCCAAAGCACAGCTAAAAGAGGATGGAGAGGGTAGAACATTTTCTCCTTCAGCTTTACTGAGTTATGACTGACAAATAAAAACTTGTAGATATTTAATTCAGGCATATAAAAATCTGTGTTTTTTGAGTTGGTAGAATTTTGTCATCTTGGAGACAACAAAATTTTACTCAAACGAGTAAGCTTGGCTTTGTGTAGCTTGTCCTGGGCTTTCCTGAGGTTAAAGGACAGAAAAGGGACCCTGAGATCATTTCTGCTGAGGCATTCATGCCACTGCCGGGGAGGAACGTCGTCCCTCCCAGTCCCAAGCCCACCTCATCCCTGCACTGGGGCTCAGCGTGGTTCTCAGAGAGCCTTGGAGGAAATGCCCACGCTCATGTCTCTACGACCCAGTCACCTCCCTCACAGGCCTTTCAGGCTGCCTGAAGTCTGGCTTCTTCAACTTCAATAGCTCCACAGGAGCAGCTCAGCAGCCTGGGCCCAGTTTGGGAGGCCAAGCCTGCCTCTCCTTCCTTGTGGGGGAAGGACTTGGCACTGGATCACTTGTGAGTTCATTTTTTGGTCCAAAAAACAAACTAATCTCCCAAGAATATACAGTGACTTTTCAGGCATTGGCCAGTACAGTTCCAAGTTTTACAGAAAAAGAATTTTTGACTTTAGGATTCATCTGGAGAGTCTCCAGTTGACATTTGTAAATGGTATACATTAGGATGAGTCTGGCCTGCCCAGGAAGACCAAGAGGACTCTGAGATGTGGCTCGTCCTTGAAAAAAGACCGTTTCTGTTCCAAAGACAAATTTATTTTTTCCCTCTCACGAAATACAGGGACTGTCTGAAGTTCCCCATATGGCTGCTTTCCACCCTCAAATATTTAAAACCCCCAGCCTCTTCCAGGTGCCTTGTTCTAATGAATTAATTCCTTTGATCCCCCCCAATAACTTTATGGGTGAGGTATGGCTTCTTCATTTTACAAATGAGGAGAGTGAGCCTGGGGCATGTGATAATTAGCCTAAGGTCAGTAAATTGTGCCTGAGTTCCAGTCCTTCTTGGACCTTTGTGCAACATCTCCCTTGTCCCAAGATCCTTTCTGGTTCCAATTGTGTGAGCTTCTGAGGTTCTTGTAATCTTGGGAGGCTCTGACCCTGGAGAGGTGGCCTGTGACGCTAACGGGTTATCGCCATAGGCACAGGGCTACCTACCTTGTAGGGCCCAGTGCAAAATGGATGCGTGAGGCCCTTGTTGAAGTCTTGAAGAATTGCCGACCGTGTCAACAGAGCGTGGAACCCAGCTGCTTGTGGGCCTGGGTTCCATACAGGTCACAGGCCCGTGGAGCCAGCAGCCTGGAGATGTCACCTTGCTCCCCAGGAGGCACAGGGGCCGCAGGGTGACCTGTCCCTGGAGGAAACCGAGTTGTTTTGAAGGGAGGCTTCTCCACCTGCTCCCCTGCAGTGTGGCTGATTTTCACAGAAAGCCATAGGGACGGAGGGGTTGAGTGTACCAGATAATTTTTGCAGCTTAGCTGCTTTTATCCTTCCCCTATTGTTGTTGTTTTGAATAATCTGTGTGACTTTTGAAGAAATTGCTCGAACAGGTTTGAGCCTTCATAAGATATGAGAAAATTGGAGGCAAAGGGGGCCTGGTGATAAAAGTGGCATTTCATTTGGCCCTGCAGGCACCGGTAGCGGAGGAAGCTGAGCGCTGAGCAGAGGCAGGTGGGCGGTGTGGGATAGAGGCAGCGTGGAGGGGGGCGGCCAGAGAGCCAGGAAGGATGGCACTGGAATGACAATTGGAAACATAAAAGCCAGAATGTAAAGTGAGAAGGAAATAGAGAAAACAGACGCACAACTCAACCACAGCCTTCCTAGTGAGGAGAGGTTGAGAGGCACTGGCTAGTCAGGATTGTGAGTGGGTAGCAGCCCCTGCTGGAAGATGGGGTCCCCCAAGTGTCTCCTCAAGGACAGAGGCATTTGGGCACTTGGTTGGGCCTCTCCAGAATTGTCTCACTCGAGCTAAAGCCTCCCAAGTTCCCAGGGAACTCATTCGACATCCCCCTTTGAAAGTCCATGAAGCTTTCTGTGATTCTCTCCCTGCTTGCGGAGCATCCTGTGTGAACCTGGGCTAGCCTGAGCCATAGAATGGATCCCAGTCAAGTGTGGTCCCTGATCTTCTAGAATTCTGTCTGGAGGAGGAACTGCAATGTTGGGCAGGTGAATGGACAGGAAGGGGTGGTGTTGAGGGAGCAGAGAGGAGGTATGTCACACCTAGAGAAGGAAGGCCTCTCCCTGGGAGAGCAACATTCATGAAGAAACCTGAAGGATAAGTAGAATTTATCCAGGTGCTGGGGACGTGGGGTTGAGAAGGAGACTCTGAGCTCGGAGAAAGACAGGTGGAAAGGTCAGGAAGTAAGAAAGAAGATGCTGACCACTGTGGAAAGCGGTATGGCGGTTCCTCAAATTGCTAAAAATGGAGCCTCCATACGACCCAGTGATACCACTTCTGGGAATCTACCCAAAGGACAAAAAAACATTAATCCAAAAAGATACATGCATCTGTATATTTATTGCAGCATTGTTTACAATAGCTAAAATATGGAAACAACCCAGATGCCCAAAAATAGATGATTGTATCAAGATGTGGTACATATGCACGATGGAATACTATTCAGCATTCAAAAAAGATAAACATGCAATTTGCAGCAATATGGATGGAGCTAGAAGGGATAATGCTCAGCGAAATAAGCCAGAAAGAAAGAGAAAAATATTGAATGGTTTCACTTAGAACCGGAATATAGGCAAACCAAACAAGAAGGAGACATCCAGCAAGGGAGGGGGAGGATAAGGGCTCAAAAAGGGGTAGAAAAGAGCACAAGGGACTATGGTGATGGGTCACAGGTGAATTGGTGGTGGGTAACCTATGGGGAATACACAATAATGTAAAAAATATGAATAACAAAAAATATGATGAAAAAAAAAAGAAAGAGGATGCTGAATTTACATGGTAGACCTTAACTGCTAGGGGAGAATTTTCTACCAGCAGATGTCTTGTTTAGTGGCTACAACAGGCTAGTGAGTCATCCCATACACTTGATGGTGCCTCTTTCTCCATCTCTTGCTTTTACAACTGCAGACCCTTGCCGCTTCTCTGTTCTCGCAATTCGTTCCATTTCATACACTGAATGGCTCCCTCCCTTGGATTTATTGCATGTATTAGCAGAATATAAATTCAGTTGCTGTCTCAAAGATCAAAACAACATGGGCTTAAGCAAAGAGGGAAATTCATTTCACTTTCATGGGATCGCCCCACAATGAGCAGTTTGTTGATAAGGTGATCTGACAGAGGAAGAACCCAGAACTCAACCTCTTGTCTTCTCATTATTCTCAGGATTTATTCTTAAACAGATGCTCCAAAACGTTCTCTGCCATGTCAGCTTTTCATGAGGCAGGAGCGTGAGACAAAGGAGCGCTCACCCCTTTCTTTTAAGGCTATGGAGTGGAAGTTGCAGGCATCATTTCTGCTCCCATCCCACTGACCAGAGCAGGGATATGTGATGACACCTACATGCAAAGAAGTCTGGGAGGGCCTTCCCGGTGGCGCAGCGGTTAAGCACTGCGCTGTGGAGCTGTCAGCAGCGGTAACGCGAGTTCGACGCCTGGCCAGGGAGAATCCCACATGGTGGGGCAGACCTCTCCTGCCTCACCCGCTGCTCCCCTCAGCAGTGTATTTCTGATCTGCCTGTTCTGCTACCCGCTCTGTCTCTGGTGAACCCTCTCGCCGCCCCACGCCTCTGGCCTGTACCCCAACTTGTATGTATAAATAAAAAATAAAATCTTTAAAAAAAAAAAAAAAGAAGTCTGGAAATGTATGTCTGACTCCTGTGTCCAACAAAAGCTCAGGGGTTCTCTTAATATAGGATGGATATTGGAGCAACTAGCAATAGAATCTATTCTATTTTATTTCTAATTTGTCATCTTGGGAATGTGCCTTCACAAACTAATGTTGCAGCATCACTCTCTGGTTTAGCCCTGGGCTCCCCATTTCTGGATGGACACTAGAAAGGCAGAGAACATACTGCTGGAAAGCTAAATATTATCCTGTGCCCAAGCTTAACTTACAAAAGTTAAGTCAAGGGGTAAAACATCAGTGGGATGTTTCAGGTCAATAAAAATTCCTCCTCTGGGGGCAGGGCAAGGGAAGTCTACTTACTTTATTTAGAAGAACGTTGCTGAGTTGATGAAATGCCGAGTCAGGTCTCATTTGGGCCTTAAAAGCTCTCAGATGAGAAGAGACAGCGAAGAACATGGACTTGCCTAGAAGCCCTTAGTCGAGGCCCAGCCTGAGTTCCTTGGGCTTTGCTCCTTCGAGGGACAGAGAGGAAAGCAAGTGATGACTGACAAGGAAAGCTGCAGTGGTGAATGCAATACCCCCCCCCCCAAGAAACCTTTGGGTGTAGGAGAAGTGGGTCAATCCTGAGTGAGTTCATTCAACCTGACAGATGATGCAGGTAATCCAATAAAACATTTCTTGTTTTTGTGACTAATGCAACTGTCATACTCTACTGCTAGGAGCTGGAACTGACAAAAGGGGATTCTGAGTATTGATGCTCACTTTCTGGTTTGTCCAGAATTAATTTTTCATCTCAGTCCTATATCCAAGCTACCTACTCATGTTTCCGGCCACAGCATACTCAGTAAGAAGAAATTAAGAAGGGTGCAAAATTGTTTTGCACGCCCCAGAGCTCAATGCTTATAATTTTAGGCTTATCTGCTATTTTGGATTATGTGTGTCTCATGATTCCCTGCCCTGTTAGTTATATTAGAGAATATGGAGGTTATTGGGGTACAAGCCTATCTCTTACACAGGCCGAGAGGTTTTCAAGAACAGTCTTCATTCCAGTTTGTGTGGTCTGCCAGCCTCCAGGCAGGTGCCTGGCAGGTGGGAAGTATTGAGTCAATGTTGGTTGAATTGCTGATGTCATTCAGACAACTCAGGTTGATTGTGGTTCTTTTCATTTAATGGCTTCGCCATTGTCAGCAGCATACGTATCAGAAAGCCATGTTTCTTTTTTTTTTTTATTGTTATATATGTCTTTTACATTTTGTATTCCCCTTGGGCAGCCCATCACCAATTCACCCGTGATCCATCTCCGTGGTCCCCTGTATTCTCCTCTCTTCCATTTTGTGCCCTTATCCTCCCCTCCCCCCCCCCCCCCCCCCCCCCCCCCCCCCGCCCCCCCCC
>PVIJ01009323.1:0-16065 GCA_004024925.1 Scalopus aquaticus
CTCCTTTCTTTTCCTGACCTCTTAGGAGTAAAAAAAAAAAAAAAAAAAAAAAAAAGGTGACTTCTGCCTTTTCTTGGTGATGCGACTCTGGTTTTCAAAGTATTTATGCATCGATTCAGGTTTAAAAAAAAAAAAAAGGTTGTTTTTTTTCTTTCTAGCCCACAGGGAGCCCAAGCTAAGAAAGTTTCAGGAGGTTTTTCATTTCCGGAGTTATCTGTGTTTCTGACCTGGGACGGGACTCTTGGTGCTGCCTCAGCCCCAGGGGCGGAAGGGAAGAGGAGGGGGGCTGAGCTCTGGAAGACATCCCCGCCGCCCTTTATCAGGGTTAGGGCTGCTTCCAGATTTTGAGCACTGTCAATGCTCCCGCCGAGCTGTCACTGGTCATCGAGGTAGGAGAACTAGGCAGACAAATCCCTTCCTGGGTGGTGACCCCCCAGAGGGTCTTGGGAAAGCTTCTTCCACACCCACAAGAGAGTCCTGATGACGAAGCTTTCGGGCCCTGGCCTCGGCTTGTCCACACACACCACGGAAAGGGGGCCGCTGCTTCCCCGCAGCACGGGTACTTTTTAGTTCTGAGGACTCGGGAAAGGCATGTGGGTGAGTGAAGACAGGGGCCTTCTAGCCCGGCTGAGCTTAATGACTGCCTTGGCGGCTGAGTTCTCAGGGTCTCCATTTCCTTACTCAAAAGAGCAAGAGACTTGAGCGCCACGGTGCCTCCGGGCCTAAACTGGCAAGTCTTCTGGCCGGCAAGAGTGCGCTGACACACAGGGGGCTGTGGGCGCATGAAGCCCAGGGCTGGGCGGGACCTTGGCTGCGTCTCCAGACACCTCAGTGAGGTCACATAAGAGCAGGAGGATGGCCCAGGGCCGGGCCAGCTGCCGATTCTCATATGAAAACAGGTTTTGCGCGTGTGTGTGGGGAGGAGGCCAGGCTGCCAAAGCAGCTATGCCCAGTATCCACACAAAACCTATACTAGATAAGTGTCACTCCACTCAGTGCTTCCTGATCTCCTGAACAGAAACATTCCAAGTTGAAAGGCGTGGGGCGGGGAAGACCGCTTGAAAGTGAACAGTCTGTGCATTTATGAAGTAAAATTCCTTATCTCAGGATATGTCAGAGGAACTTGACACTGAAAAGAGTCTCAGACCTTTAATCAGGTTAAGATGTAATGAGAATGCAGGAAAAATCCTGGAGTGGTAGGCAGCCTTTTATCTTTCCGTTGGCTGGTGGGGCGGTAAAGAGGGCTGGAAGTAATCGCGGGTGGCGGCCATGAAGGCCACGTATGTCCCGTGTTTGCCTGCCTGGGCAAGGCCCCGGCAGGCACTGCAGACGTGGATGTGAACGGGACAGCCCTGCCCGGGAGAGCTTCTAACATGGCCCCCAGCCCTCCCCAGGGCAGGGGCAGGCTCGGTCAGGCCAAGGAACACACCCACGCCGCAGTTCCCTTCGCCATTCTTCATTTGGTTTTCAGGGGGACACATTTTTTTAAAGTTAGGATAGTTTTGCCTAAAGGTAGCAACTCTGCGGTATTAATTTTCTAGCACTGCATCACTGACTGCTGAGTACAAACACACTGACAGACTACAGACACGGGAACACAATGTGAGCACAGCAGAGGAGTGAACTGTATTTAATCACAGTGGCCGAGCACTGGCTTTAAACATAGATGAGCATGAACTCAAATTCAGAGTATGCAACTTAGATCACTGGATTTTTTTTTTTTTTTAATAGAACAGATGAGGGCCTTGAAATACATCTTACTGGTGAAATTATGTGCTCCCAGTGTGTCTTCTGTGATCCTATGACTTTGCCTGGATCCCTGCTCCCCCCAGGTTTGGGGTGTCCTCCCAGCTTGCCTTCACCCAGCCACCCTGAGCTTCCACCTGCAAGCTGCATCCGCCTGGTCACAGCTCCAAGGCCACATGTCACCCCATTGTGGAGTTTTGGTCTTTCCACCCACTCCCAGTAAAGATCAACCCTCGGGCCTCCCTGGTGGCGCAGTGGTTGAGCGCTGCGCTGTGGAGCTGTCGGCAGCAGCGATGCGAGTTCGACGCCCAGCCGGGGAGATTCCCACATGGCGCGGCAGACCTCTCCTGCCTCGCCCACTGCTCCCCTCAGCAGTGTATTTCTGATCTGCCTGTTCTGCTCCCCACTCTGTCTCTGGTGAACACTCTCGCTGCCCCACGCCTCTGGCCTGTACCCCAGCTTGTATGTATAAATAAATAAATCTTTAAAAAAAAAAAAAGATCAACCCTCATTTCCTCGTGACCCCCACCGGGGGTTAAATAGACTTCCACCATGGCATCTGACCGCACCCCGACCGTCAGCCCCGGAAGGTAGAACAGGGTTTTCTTTCTTCTGTCATCCAGCGTCTGGCTCGGCGGAGATCCTTAATCAACATTTTCTCAGTTAATAAAGGTCGGTGGACTCTGCTGCTATTCTAGGACTGTCTAATGCTGTGCTATTAATACAGAGAGGTTGCTCTTAAAGCACAATCCTCAGACTCCCTGCATGTGAATTAGCAAGATTCTTGTTTAAAAAGGCAGATTCTTGAACCTCATGCCAGATATGATGAAGCATACCCTCTGGGGGTTGGCAATACAGCTGGGAGAGGGGCTGCCCCACACGCTGGCACCAGGGCACCAGCTTCTCACCCTGCAACCCCAATGGGAAGGAGCCCCAGGAGCCAATGGAAAAGCAGTTTCCACGGGTGCCAGGAGTTGCTGCCTATGGGCAGCCCGGCCCCTGGCGCCCGGCCCCAGAAGCTGCTTGCAGACAGTGCAAGCAGCAGAGGGCGGTGGGCATTTTACCCGAGGTGATGTCTGCTCCTGACATCTGAAGAAAGGAGAAAAGCTGAAGAACTTCGCAGAGGCCACGGGCTGCCGCCCTCAGCCCTGCCTCTGACATCCCTGAAAAGAGCGCCCAGGCCCTGGGCCTGGTGTCTCACAGAGCTGCTGCTGCTGCTGGTGGTGTGAGCCGATACCTCATGAAGACTGTTGCCACGGGTGTTTCTGACACTACCTCCTAGTGACAGGGGGTGACCAGCACTGTGTCGGGGTCATTTTTGAGAGCTAGTAACTGCTCCTGATCATCAGGCACCACCTCCCAGTGTTGCCGCCCCCACTGCTGTCTGGTCCAGCATCTGGTGCCGTCCATCCCGACCTCCAGACTGTGGCTGGGTTGCGGCATCACCTCAGCAGCCCCACCTAGGAGCACCGCCAGCTGCGGCGCGTTGGATGCTGGCCTGCTGCTTGGTGGCTGCCGTGGCCCCCAGGCCCTCACTGACAGGACAGCCCCATCCTGGATGAGTGGCCTTCTGTTTAGGACTGCTGAACACCACGGACACTTCCTGGGGAGAGCTAGCGGGCCACTTGTGGCCTTACAGTCTTTGTTTCCCCTGTTAAATATACCCCATTGTTGTTGTTCCCTGAGCTGGAGCGGTCCTGCCTGTGCACGTGGGTGAGAAGCCACAGTGACCTGTCCTTTATTGGCCACTGTCCTTTCCATGCTAGACCTCCCCGCTGTGGAACCTGCACTTCAATGTCCTCACCTTAAGTCAAATCTCTTTCATCCCTTTCATCTCTACAACTCCACACGGTGTCAGTTCTGATTCTCAGGGAAGGACAGCAGTCAGGAGGCTACAGAAAAGACCACCAAGGTTGACAAGGAAATTCACGGCAGTCTGAGAGTCTGGGCGAGCAGGCACGGGGCCAAAACAGCTGTCTTTAGACCAGGACAGCCCCGCCACTGGCTGTACGGACCCAGGCATCAGTCCCTGCCTATTTCTGGATAATGAAATGAGACCCCGCCCCCCTGAGGTGGCACATGGCGGGTTCCCCAACGCTGCCTCCCTCTCCTTCCATATCTTCTTTTCCTATCCCTACCCTGGTTTCCTTTCCTTTGCCAAATATTTATGTGCTTAACACTTTCTGCTCCGCTCACGTATTCATCTAGTCATACGTGTTCATCTAGTCTCCGGTTTTTCACGCCACGGTGGATTTATTTGGAACTATTAGGAGCTATTTCTTTGATCGTACTCAGTCTAGAAGCTTTAATCTCTATGCATTTAAAATTTCATTAAAATATATCCAGCAGTTCAGGAGCTATGTGTGTTTTATTGAATGCTTATACCATTCATGCGGTGGCACAGAAAACAGCCGGCACAAGAAGTGTTAACTACCACCGGAGGAAGGTGCTGTGTTATTAGAACTCAGTTTGGTAGAGGTGGAACAGCTCCAGGGTGCAAGCTAAAAATAGCATGAGAAAAACAAAAATCCTTCAGAAGGCACGCATGAGGCACAACTTCACTTAGGAGATGCTTTCAGTGTAGACTTCAAAGCTGGATGCCCTGCTCGGTGATTTACTAGCCAATGAACAAGGGCAATTTACCACCACCCTTCTTACTAATACAGTTGGCATTAACGGAACTACTGTCCACTTTTTTAACTTAGCATTTACACAGGGCTGACGTTGGTCCAATGCTTATACCAAACGTTAATGCATTTGATCCCGTAACCCTGACCACTACCTACACTTGGTAAAGTGGATACTGAGGTACACAGAGATTAAGTAACTTGCCTAAGGAAAGGGAGAGTCTATAAGCAGTGAGCTTGGGATTTAAACCCTGGCTGGCTGGCTCCAGGAGGGAGGTGCTTACCCACTGGGCGAGGGGCTGTCTGGGGAGGCACAGTTGTTATGAACTGGGTTCCTAGGCTCTGGAAAGTGAGGAAGGACAAAGGTGGGCCCAGCCAGTCTAATCTCTATCAGACGCTATTGATATGTAAATGAGCATCCCCAGGTGTCCACCGGGCTGCCTGGCTTAATTTGTAATTGCAGCTGAATGTAATTAGTTCTCATTCTGAGTTCAAGTTTGAATCCGTTAAACATATTCCACAAAACAGACACTTGTTATCTAATGATGAAGATTACTGACCAAAGGGAAATAAACACAAATAAAGCGCCAGAACCACTCCAAGCACAGGTGTGGCCTCTCAATTTACCATTATCAATACAAATTCAGGCAGCTGGTGCACATACGGACCAGGTCACGTGCTCTACTGCACAGTTCGGGCGGACTGGGTGCGGAGCGTCTGCTCTGGGAAGCAGCATGGTGCTCTGGTGAGCAGCACGCGTGTGGGGTTAGAGGTCACCTGACTCCTGCCCTCTGGTGACAAGGTGTGCATGGACAACTGACTCAAACCACAAGTGTCTCAGGACCCCGTCCGGCCCTCGGCCCTAAGGTTGTGGTCAGGAGTAAGTGGGAGGTACGGCGCGGAATTAGCATGTAAATAGATGTTTTACTTTTTATTGTTACTACTATCACTTATCATTCGTGTTCCTGGAGATTTGTTGAGAGAAAACTTACATTTACAAATTTCACTTTTCCTCTAAAGATGCGTCCAGAAGTTACAGTCCTTACTTCACTGCTTCGGCCACATTCTGTTTCAACCAACTCTGAGATTATGAGAACACAAAGGTGATCACCGTGGGGCGAGGGCGTGGAAATCGGCTTCCACTGGACGGTGGAGCACGGAGACCAGACGGGTGTCAAATTATACCACCAGAATCCTGAAGCCTGTATCATTTTATAAACTGATGTTACTTCAATAAAAATTTAGAAACTGAAATAAGGAAACTGAGAAAAAAGGTGTTCTAGGGCATGAGGTCTTCCCACGAGCGGCCCTGGAAAGTAGAGACCAATCACGCCCCATTTCACAGGTAAACACCTCACAGGACAGGTACCTGCCAAGGCCAATGAAACCCATCCAGCGCCAAACCTGTAGTTCAGAACTCTGTACCTGAGCGTCTCATCCAGCATATTTCAATCTCACTACTAGAGACCTAAGGATCTCCCTTAAATGATCTTGTCCCGAGTTTCCTAAAGAATGCCACTCCCCATCTGCCAGTCAGCAACCAAATTCTACAGTGAGGGATACCGCCCCCCGCCACACCCCCAGGTGCCCACTGAGGGATTTATCCCTCACTGGCTGACTATTCAATTCTGCCCATTATTTTTGTTGCTCAAACTGGCTCCCGCCCCAGGGCAGTCCCTTCAAGCTCACCCCTGGGTCCTTGGGACATGATCCCGTCAATATTCTTTTTTGTTTAAATAACTCACTTCAAAATTACCTGTTGTTTTTCCAATTTAAAAGCAGTAGGTTCTATGTTTCGAAATCATTAACCTACAACTGTTTCTTGCTCGTCTCACTTGGACATCCGTGTGGTACCTCACCACACCCTGGATAAACTGGTTTGGGGCTCAAAGGAAGACTGTCACACAGAAGATGCTGCTGCGTCTGCTTCAGAGCAAGCTGGCCAGCTACGATCGTTCAAGAAGGTACAGGGGAAGGAAAAACCCACGGGCACTCCCACCACTCTGTTGTCACATACACATTTATTTTTAGTTTAGAAAAACTGCCCAGTTAGCATAAAAACTGCATAAAAATCAGACTCTCCTTTTGTCCTTTTCTGACTAAAGCGCCCAGGCTGGGAAGCGGGCAGGTAGTCGGGTGACAGTCTGTGTGAGGTCAGAAGCCAGACCCCTCAGAAGTGGCTTCTTCGGTGTGAGAGAGTGAACAGGACAGCAACGTCCTGAGCAGCTGTGTTAGAACCAGGGCAGAATGTAGGTCTGAGGCTTGCCAAGTCCATGGGCATCTGAAGAGATGCAAACTGACGCCCCCCCGCCAACCACCACCACACCCCGTGTTGTAAACCAACATCACCTCAATAAAAAATGCAGTTAAAAAACCAAGACGTGTTCCTCTCTTAGATGTACTACATGAACTGCATCAAGTGCACAGGTGCAATACATGACCATAAAACGACTGACATTTACTGGCTAAAAAAAAAAAGACCCTGGAGCATAAAAATGACCCCTTGAATGTTTTACCATTTAAGGAAAAAATTGTTAGACAGTCATTTGTTGGCTGAAATCTTTTCATTTAAACATAGTCTATGCTTCCACACAGAGCTTCTGTCAGAGAAGCGACAGCTTCTTCTAGTCGCCTCATCCGGGCTGCTGAGGCAGCTCTGGGACTGCAGGTCCGCGATGGCCAACTGGGCCAGCTTCCGTGCCCAAGGTCTCAGCAGGGGAGAAGTCCACCCTCCCTTAGCCGTGGAGGACACTGATCACTAGGAGAGTGGAGAGGGCGAGTGGATGGTTAGCTGCCCGTCTCCCTCCCCCCGCCCCGACCCCTGTCGCTCCCACCTCCCATAGATGGGAAGAGGCCTGTGGGACAGCGGAGTCCAGGCCAGACCACACCAGGGCACCTGAGTTCTGCAGTCCTTCATCCCAACATCAGTACCTAAAAGTCACTCTAGTTCCCAGCCAGGCTGGCAAGTGAGAAAAATTTGGGCTTCTTAGCTTCACTTTTCTTCAGGCTCTCTCGGACCTTTAACCCAGTGCTATGGGACCCCCACAGCTGCCCAAATAGGCCCAGCTCCGGTCTTGAAAAGAAAGATCCTTTCCTTGCTTCCCTCTCTTCTCTCTGAGTAAATCTCATTTTCCCAATGATAAGAGCAGAGGTTTGCTGATTTGGGCAATTCATGACTATTAGGCATGGAACTGAGTCAAAAGAATGTGGGTATTTTGTGGTGGAAAAGACCAAGGCGGGTGGGATGCGAATTTTGGGGAAGGAAATGTCCAGTCTTTTCTTTTGAGCCTTATGCTGCTTAGTGCCAGGAGCCTGAGAGTCAGACTGAGACAATCAGCCCGAACTCCCCACAGAAGCCAACCTTCCCTTACACGCCCCTCACTTCCGCAAGTGTCCATCAAGAACACAGGGCGCCCCAACATGGAAGCATCACATCGTCTGCAGCTATCCCACTCACCCTGACTCCTCCCAAGCATCCCCAAGCCTGCAAGAAATCACTGGCTGAGGAGGCTCCACATATGGGCACAATAAGCCAAAAAGCACAACTCACAACTCACTTTCACCCAAAGCCAATCTCACAAGTATTTGCCAGGTTTCTCCTTTTAGTTTAAAATACTTTCATGCCACTGTAACCACTGGGCACTCATGTAATACTCTCATGTACTGTATTTTTCTTGAAATAATGCAACATTTATCTTGGTCTTTCCAAATGATAATTAATATTACATGGAAATGGCTTTTTGAACAGTTATTTCAGTGGATGTGATACTTATCCTAGGTTTCAATAGAACTCAACACTTTGATGGTCTTCAAAACTGCCCTTTCCCATCAGCCATTTTTTGGTGTGTTTTGTTTTTAACAGCAGCTAGCTGGCTATAAACTAGCAGTGGGGGATGGAAGAGCGTCCAGCTCTAGAGGAATCAGGAAGAGTTGAAAATTATCTTCTCTTGCCCAGTTAATGTGGCACAGATTGAAGAAGAATGAGTGGTGGGCAGTGATCAGGAAAGCCGAAGCATGGGAAAGACATTTCCTGTCATCCGCAGAGAACACTCAGAACTCAAGCTGGAGTGGCTAAGACAACAGAGAAACTCTGCAGAGAAACAAACCACACGGCAATGGTCTAGATGCCTGCATCACTTTATGTCCTTAACATACTTTTACAATTTGTGTAAAAGTAACACGTAGGAACTGCTAAAACTTTCCATATGTTCATCCATTAACAAATAACCAAAACCAATGCCTTAAATAAAGCACTAGTCACTTAAGGGAAAAAAAAAAAAACCGCATCAGAATAATAAACTTCACCTCGTGCTTGTATTTAAGAATATGAATCCAGCAAAAGTACAATCACAAATCCCATTTGTGATTCTATTACTTCGTCTGTTCTCTAGCAATACAGTAGCCCCCTTATCTGCAGTTCCACTTTCCATGGTTTCAGCCAAAACGCTACATACAAGAGATTTTGAGTTCTGCGGGAGACCACCATTCCCATAACTTCCATTATAACATACTGTTGTAATCGTTCTATTCTAAGTTGTCTTCAGTCTCTTAGTATGTGTCATTTGTAAGTTTCCTCACAGTGGCGGAGATGAAAAAGCACTGTATATGTCTGCTTCCGTACTGTCTGTGCTCTCAGGCATCCCCGGAAGTCTCGGAACACATCCCCCAAGGAAACTAGGGGTGGGGTCAGGAGAGAAACTGCAGTGCTGCAGATGACAATGCTGAAGCCATCAAACACAAACCAGATACCACTGATAATACCTTGGAGTAAAGCTCACCCTCTAGACTCCATGCCCACCTGGTAGGGGTTAAGTCTGGAGGGGAGAAGTAGCGACCAAGCGTTCTTTAAAGCAGCACTCCCATGAGGACGGGACGTACAGCTGGAGCCCTGAGGCTGCAGGCAGGGACACTGTCCCCGCCCCAAGGACAGCTCTGTAGGCGCCTCTGCCCTGACCGCCCCCATCCTCCCCCCCCTCCCCCGGCCAGGCCCGGAGGCTGGCTTGCTTCTAAGGCACTCTCGCTTCCCCTCGCGTCACACAGTCCCCTCCCACCCCAGAAGTCTCAGAGAACCATGCAGACCAGGAGCACAACAGGACGACACACAGCGCTGGGTCTGTCAGTGACATCCCCACGGTCACACTGATGTGTTTTCTCTGGTCGGCATCACTAATAATGCTATCTACATTATGTCTTCTTAGAAACCGATTGACATCCTTTGCACAATAAACGTATCGCACACGTCTGCAGCTGTACCAGCACAGAGGGCACACAACGGCCAGCTGTGTGGAAGGAGAGGTTTTTGTGACCACTCGCGGGTGCGCAAGTGTCAGCTGCAGGCCCTCGCCCACAACCTGACTCAGCCCAGCAGCCCGGCCGTACGCGCACGCGTGCCGGCTGTACGCGCATCCGAAGTGTTTGGACAGAGCGGGAGTCAGGTGAACACGGGTGTGATGCTAAACTTTAGGCTCCACATGCCTGGGTTAAGTGTTAAGGGATGCCCACAAATGTCGGGACATTACCTGCTAGCCAAGTTTGCGAGGGGGTCTTGGGAGGAGCTCGCCCTCCCCAAGGCAGGGGCGTCATCCAAACAGCAAAGGCAAAGAGAGAGAGGGCAAATCTAATTTCCTCTGCAGGAACCAAGGCACCCAGCTTCTCCTGGGCCCACGGGTGCTCCTGGGCGTCTGGACTCAGGCGGTTGTCACCCCAGCTTCCTGGGACCCCCAGCTTGCAAGAGCAGATGAGGGGACCTCTGAGTCTCGGCACTGGGGTGCACCAATTCCTCCCGTAAATCTCTTAAGTCTAGATCTCTATCTGGCCTGTTGTTTCTGTTTCTACAGCAACCTCTGACTAATACACGGATCACGTTTCATTTCTGTAGTTAATGTTGCTAATTAATCCCAAAGCTTCAAACGCTTGTCCTGATCGCATCTTGCTTTCTGGCTTATGCTTTAGTTGCATAAACTGGAGGGAAAAGTCACCCCTCCTCCCGCCACCCCAGCTTCCGATGTACACACTAACACGAGCTGAAAGGTCTCCCTCAGTGGAAGTTTTTGTGGTCATTGGTTCAAATACAAACACATTCTCAGGATGAAGCAAAACTTTGTTTACAAAACAATTTTGGTTTTTGGTTTTTAAAAAATATTTTATCAAATCTCAACTTTTGAGTGTGTCTTTTTAAGATTCTGGGGGACAGAGTAAGAAGGACCCACCAGAGTGCACAGAAGTGCCGTGGTTGCCGTGCAGCACAGGCCACTGTGACAGAGTCGGGAGCTGAACCAGCGGCTTTCCCAAGGTCACTACTGTTAAACGGCCAGCACTGCAGAGCCCCGCAGCTGTGCGTATCAAGGCAGAGAAACCCCGCCCACCCTTCACCCAGTCTGTCCCATGGCAACAGCTCGCCAGGCCAGAGGGTACCAGTCAGAAGAGACACTGACACAGCCAGGGTGCACTCCCCCTGGACCCCAGGACTCCTGAGCCCCAGGACTTCATGGAAGCTGCACCCACTGCCCTCCAGCCTGGCCCCCTTAGCTCCTGGCAAACACCTATTCGTGTTCCTGCCCCTATAACTGTAAGAGTTCTGCTCAGGGTGGAGTGCACCAGGCCATGATTACATGGTGACTGAGGCAGCCCAAGAGTGAAAACTCACTCACCAAGGTGAGGAGGACTTCGGGTGTTTGAATTCGAAGCCGCTGGGAGCCAGGCTGCTGAGCACCAAGGCACCCGAGGGGGCTCCGGTGTCACGTTCAAAATCGTCATGGAAATCTCAGAATCTCAAGTTCAGGTTTAGCACAGCCTTTGCAGTTGATTACATCCAAAGCACAGGAGATAATTTTCAAGAACCATGTGAAAAACATACTAAGAAAAGAAAAGGCCAAATGGCAGGAAGCCTCGTGAAGGCATTTCCAAGCAGCAGATGGCAACCACGGCCTCTGCACCGCAGAGACGGCCACCACCGTCAGTATTTACTGCGGTGAAGAAAAAGAAAACCTGCGTTTAATTCAACCACTAACAGCAGCCTGGGCTCGACGGCTACTGAAGGGCCAAGTAAACAAACCTGCTACATCACCAGCTGGGCAGAGTCTTCAGAGGCTGCTCAAATGTTCTCTTCCCCGTAACTTTCCACACATTTGCAGAATAAAAAAAACTTAAATGTTTTTCGACTTTCCCAAAGATACATTTTTTTCTAACAGTCAAGGTAGGGCCTTCCAGCAAAAGGAAGGTCCCACCCCTCACACTCTTCAGCTATTCACCATGAGGAACACGTTCTGCCTGAAGGCTAGTAAATCAGAATGGGCCAGGGCAAAGGGAGAACAAGTTAGAAGCAGGAAAAGTGCCTGGCGCTTCAGCAAGACTCAAGCACACAACGCCTGGAAAGGTGTGAAATAAAACTGGAAGGGCAGGCAAAGACCCCAGAGGACCAGGCTTTGGTAAGTCTTCCTGAGAGAAAAGGAGGAAGGTTCTAGCATGCACTGTGGATCATGGACTGAAGTGGGGAGAGGGGACCAGTCAGGAGTCAATCTGTGTGGCACAGATGAACACCGGAAGGCTGGAGTAGAGTGGCAGTAGAGATGGAGAAAATATATCCACCGTGTTTTCTGCACAGTGAATCTCAGCTGTGTGACAAACAGGTCTCTTAGTGTATGGGGGCCTCAATTTCATCATTTGGGAAGTAGGACTAGAACCTTCCACACATTAAAGTTACATGGAGATCAAAAAATCACATATGGAAATAATCTTGCTAGAATATATGACTTACACACTACTTTTTATTCTCCAAAACTCTGAGCTCCATCTCAATTTGTGGTCAAAAGACAAACAGGCATCTCTGTGTTGGGTTTTAAATTGTTTTTACATCACAGCAGGTATTCCATACAGTAAAGAATGTCTACACTGAACGAAGAAAATTCAGCACAGTTGTGGGGAAAAGCAAAGGCGGTCCCAGCCAGGGTCACAAAATGTGACTTTTAATAGGATACAAAAAACCTAACAGTTATTCAGAAATCAATCTAAGAAAAAATGTGCAAGACCCTGATGGAGGAAACGTAAAGAAAAAGACCTAACTGAACTCAGAAAAGCAGTACACCCCAGCGCATCACATCGACAGTCCTTCCCCCAGATAAAATCAGTGGAGTGACAATAAAATCTCCCGGGGATTGTTCACGAAACAGGACAAGGTCATCCTAAAGCGTATCATCTAGAATTCACAAAAATATAATGTTGATTGAACATAACAAGTAATAAAAGGACACTCTCCTACTGTCTCACACTCTTAAATATCAAAAAAATACATTGTCACAGATTATGTCACAAGAGCATACAAGCACAAAGGAGAATGATAATCTCCAAACTCAGAACAGAGGTCACTGAAGGCAAAGGAGCACCAACTGAACTTGCACTTTTACGTGAGATCTTTCATTCCTTAAACTGAGCAGCAGATACAAAGACATCTACTCTACGATCTCCTGGTCGACATGCCTTTTGTGCGTGGTAAAGATTCCACAGGAAATCCAGACCACCTTTCATCTGAGAACCGTGTTGCGACATGATGGAGCTTAGCAGCTCCCAGGCACCAATGCAGTGGTGGCACCAGCTTGAACGCTTTTCCAAAGGGGGTCACCAGGCCACGACAGAATCTGAGCTTCTGGGTGGGGAGCCGCGTGGTTCCCACGCGCAGCCAGGCGTGGGGCTCTTCGGTAACCCGCTAGCTATTAATAACCAACCCGCCAGCAAAACTGGTTCCAGTCTGACAGTGAGATTTCAGTATTGAAGACTGCCTCATCATTTTCCAATGGATGAAACTGTCCAGATGTCTAATTTGAGCGCCAAACCATACAGACTTTCAAATACAGATTTAACTCTACTCCCCAAAAAGATCACACATGCAGACACTAGGCACACTTTCGAAGGTAACTGTATAAATGATTCCACGGTATCATCGTGGGGAACAGCCCACAGCAAACCCCCAGTGGAGGTGCGAAGAGGCATTGTTCTTCTGGACAAAGTGGTCACTGGTTTCCCCTCGAGTATGCAGGCCCCCACACCAGGCTTTTTCCCTTCCTGGCTTTATTTTCTTGTCATAAACTCAAAGCTAAATTGGTCTCGAGAAATGTACAGAATGTGCAACATAAAAATAAATTCAGAAAGAAAACAAACGCAGCAAAAGCTAGAAGCATTAATTAGTACTGCATCCTCAAGTGGCCGAGCCCTACTTTGAAGAAGTCAAGTGACCTGGAGCTGCGAGGCCGTCAGAACATGCCAGACATTCCGGGGCATGTTCTGGGGGACGGCTAGCCCCAGCTCCCCCAGTATTCTCAAATGACAAACTGAAAACGCGGGGAGGAACAACTGTGATTTTCGGTGCTGGGGCTGCTTTTTGAATACAAATATCAAATTATCTTTCATCAAGGTCACGCTGGTTCCCGACCCCGAGAGTGGCTGGGGCACGTAGGCCGCAGGCCATGCCGGCCACCAGCGCAGTGCCGGCATGCCGGGCTCACTTACCGGGGCTCTCCACCCGCTTGTAGTGGTAGGGGTTGATGCACACCTCCTTCTGCTTGGAGCCGAAGGGGAACTCGCAGCACTCCAGGGGCTTCAGTTCGTGGTGGCTCTGCAGGTCCGGCCAGCGCCACACGCGGCAGTAGATGACATGCGGCAGCCCCTTCCGGTGCGACACCTGCAGCCGGCCGTCCAGCGAGCGCGGGATGGTGACACAGTTACTGGGCTGCCCGGGGCAGCTCAGCGCCTTCTCCAGCTCCTCCATGGCGCCCTTCTTCTTCTTCAGCTTCTTCACCAGGGCGTCCACGGCCTTCTCAGCCCACTTCTCTTCCTCGTCGCCCTGCTTCCACCCCAGAAGTCTCTTCACAGCTGGGCTGGTGAAGGAAAATAAGCTGGTCACGTTCATAGTGGCCGCTGGTCCTGCCCTCCCGACGGAGGTGGCGGCGTCTCCGGATGCGAGGGCGGCAGGCCGTTCACGTCACTGGCATAGGCGTCTCCGGAGCGTCTCAGTTCTGAAGTCCTGGAGAGCAGAAATGACCATTCCGAGCGCGTCACAGCGGGACCCCCAAGCCAGCACCTAGAGAAGAGGAAAGGGAAGACATGTTTAAAGTCACCTCCGCCACAAAGCCACGATTTCTTAAGCAACGGTGATGGGTCAGGTACTTCGATGCAGGCTACGGATGAAGTGATTGCACCCCTAAAACCCATGCCGGGGCCTTACCGGCGATGGGAGTAAGAGTAATTCGGCTTAAATGAGGACAGGAGGGGGAGCGGGACGGGGCAGGACTGGTGGTTATAAGAAAGGGGAGGGCGCGGGCACACTCTCCCCCCACCAGTTTTTCCTCCTCCCCACCCCCCAGTGTGCAGACACCAAGGAAAGGCCAGGTGAGGACACAGGGGGCAAGAAGCCTCTTGGGCACTGCTGGAAGGGACCCTCACCAGGAACCAAGCTGGGTGGGACCCTCCAGAAGTGTGAGTAACACACTTCTCCTGTTTAAGCCCCCAAGGAGACTCCTACACAGCCCTTCATCCTTCACACAATCCTTGCGAGCTGCAGGACGCAATGAATAAACAGGGGCAGTTTGCAGAGTCACATGTCCCTGTCTGTGCCGGCTCTGAGGTGGACGCAGCAGACAAAAAAGGCCAAGTTCTCAACAGGCGCTGTGAGGCTTTCTAGTTAGCTCCATTGACAGGCTCTAAAAATTTATTTCAAAACAAACCCCAATCAACAAAAACTGAAAGCGGCAGGAAATAATAAAAATACAATAGTTTTAACATCTGCTTGGGGTTTGTTGCTTGAATATTTCTCACGCTGAAAGAACAGGTAGTTGCATTTCTACGATACAAATGCAGCGACATTTTAGGGATGAATCAAGGAAGCGTGTGCCACGGGGCGAGCAGGTAGAAATTTTATTTCCTACTTCTCCAAGTTTGTTTTTCACTGACATGAAAGGAAGGAAGCACAGGAACACACAGGCAGCAGGTTCCTGAATCAAGCTGTCTCCTTTTAACCCTTCGGTTCCTCTTCGCCAGATGAAAACGCAAAGGATGGGCAAGACCGGAGAGGCTGTGACAGGCACAGGCCTGCCTCCTCCCCAAAGTAACTACAAGAGATGAATAAAATGTGAACACCCAGAGCAGTGGGGGGGAAGATCAGGTTTTTAATGGTAGCAAAGAACAACCAAGGGACTCAGGGCTCGAGGGCCCAGCTGCAGAGAGACGGGAACAGCCGACGGGGCCCAGTGCGTCACTGTTTTCCCTCTCTGGGTGTCTGCTGATGCCTGTGCGTCAACAGTGGCCGGCAGGGGCCAAGCAGAGAGGCTGAAGAAGCAGAGGTGAGGAGACAAGGAGGAGCCTGTCGAGAAGGTGAAGATGCCAGACTTTCGGTGAAACCACTGAAGGGAGAGGGGAAAATGTGCAGGGGGAAATGACTCGGTCTGGCTTTCCCACTGAAACACAGGCCTAGAGGCATCTGAGAACAAGACTGGCTCGAGGGGGTAGAGGAGGAGGGAAAAGCAACGACAGACGCGGTGGCCATGGACACTCACCAGGGACTGTCCAAAATGGACAACAGTCGTCTGACCACAGATTCAAGAAGCCCTGCGAATCCCCCAACGATAAATACACGGAAACCCGAAAGCTTTGATGTGTCTTATTGTTGCTGATTCTGAAGGGTCTTGGACTTCCACCAATTAAC
>PVIJ01009323.1:16165-67710 GCA_004024925.1 Scalopus aquaticus
GAGAGAGAGAGAGAGAGAGAGAGAGAGAGAGAGAGAGAGAGAGAGAGAGAGAGAGAACCTTCCAAAGTAAAGACTCTCATTTTCCTGATTTTATAGGTAAGAAAAGTGAAATGCAGGAAAGTGAAATAACTGGTCCAAAGTTACAGAAGTGGTTGCACGGGGCAGGGCCAGAGTTTGAACCCGTGTTTTCTGGCTCCGTTTAAACCAGTCTTCCAAACTGCTAGCTCTCACGGGCGCCTGGTGCGGGTGCTAGGGTTCCAGGTGGGTGGAGGTGCCCCAAGGCTGGTAAGGGGCAGGCTGGTGCTACAGCAGATACTGCTTACCCTGTGGACAAATTTTAAATCAATGTGATTGGGTGGATGTTTTAGAAAGCGGCTAAGGTGTTCTACCCTCAGTATTGGAAGACTTCTCCCTTCAGCACAAAATCCTCAAAGCAAAACTGCTGCCTTCAAACACTGCCAGGCCCACCGGGGCAGGTCCCTCAAGTCAGGGTGACAAGATCACAAACCCAGAAGTGAATGTGCACAGAGGAAGCAAAATGCGGGCTGCTGACTGAGTTCTGCCTACTGGAGTTAAGCAATTTTTCCGACATTCAAACAAGTAATGCAGCTCCCACCAGGAACTCGAATGAGGCCATGCTGCGGTGGCCTCGCAAGACCACTGCTTTTTTTCCTGCCCCTTTTTGTACTTCCTGCTTTAGTTTATGTCAAAAGCTAAGTGGCCTTATCAGTTTCAAGGGCAAAATAAAAACATGAGTCAGCAAACAGAGATTTCCTTCCCTCTTCTCCAAATAAAAACATTTCACACTGACCAAAAAAGAAAAAGCATTTACCTAGGAAAGAACCCCCTAGAAGTCTTAAAAATATTAAGATCTTTGTTCTGGCATTGTCACTTTTAAAAATGTACCTTAACGTACAAAAGTGAACAGCAATGTAAAAATAAATAAATAAATATATGTATTTTTAAAATGTACCCCAAGGAATTACATGATCCAGGAAGGTGAAGTTTTTGCACAATGACTTTCATCAGAGTATCATTTATTATGGAAGAAGAAAGTGACTGCAAAATATTTAAGCTGTAGTGCAAAGTCTCCCCGTAGAACATTATGTGGCCCTTAAAAAATTATGTTCCTAAAAAGTATGTAACAACTTAGAAAAAACCTCAAGCAGGACATAAAACGGTAGATACAGCAGGAATGACTGTGTAAATCTACCAGATATGAACAGTGGCTGGGTTTGAAAGGTTAACAGCTCTCCTGCTTCTCTAAAGGTTTCAAACATTCTTGAATGAAAAACTGTAAATTCCCAATTCTTTAAAATGCCTCCATATGCAAATATTTTCTAATTACCAAAGAACAAACATCAATTGAAGCACTCCAGTCACACACAAACGCGAGTTATGAGTCCCCTTGGGTTAAGAGGGTGATGAGGTTTTGGAGATGATAAAAATGCAGCTTAAACGGGGTTCTAAAATCCAGAACCTGCCACGGTGCAATGTGGCTGTGGGAAGGATGGCCAGAAGCACCGCCAGCAGCCAATGAGAAAAATGCCCGACAACACTCCCTTGGATGCAGCTATTTCATTTTACAGCTTACGTGGGATTTTGTGACATTAAAGGAATACAAGGAGAAGAAAAGTTTTTGGTAAATACTTTTAATTGCCGTGTAATTAGATGTGAAGGAACCCTGATTAGCCAGTGGTAGAGCAATGGACATTTTCTTCATCTTGGCCTCATCTCACAGAGAAAACGTCATTTCCAGCCATGTGAGTATCAACAAAAAGCAGTCTCTGCCATCAATACCTTTGAGACTCCAGAGTCCCACAAAGTTTTAAAAGAAAATTTCTCTAATCCATATCTGAAGATAAAATTAAAAACAGGGGGCAGAGAGCGAGGGGGGCCCCAGTTAAGTGTCATGAACCAAGTACCTTTCGCAAAGAATGGGGGGACAGGAGATGACAACACCCTCTGTAGAGTCACACAATTCTGGTGCTGGAATGGAATTCAGTGAACATCACAAAAGAAATGACCCCACTAAATATTAAGGGTGTAAATAAGTTCTTCAATAAAATAAACATAAAATGTAGGCCCTGAAGTGACCCCAGAAAAAATAAAGATTCCTAGTTCCTTTTGAAAAAAGTAATTGACTGAAGTTAAATAGTCTATTATCAAAGAAGCAAGCAACCCACTTTTTCCCCCACTTCTTATTCATTGGTTCATTACTCTGTCTTAACTTGAATGGTAAAAACATTGTGGCATAAAGATCAAAAGAATTGAGAAGCCAGAAGCTCGGGCTATTGATTAACTTCCCTTTGAACCTGTTCAACAATTGGAAAAGGTATTTAAGGAAAAAAGAGACAACTTTCCAAAAACTCTCTTTCTTGCAACAATGTTTGATCCAGTTTTTTGAAACATTTCTAAGTAACTAAATTGTGTATAGTTTTTGACTTACATCACTAGCGGATGATCTTGTGAATACATAGAAAAAAGTAAGGTTTGAGCTTCTAGAGAAGATCTATGAGGGGTTTCAGGTAAATCATCAGCAAACTCCATGATTTCTGCCATTCGGAATAGTTTATATCGAAAACCTTTCTTTCACCATATACCCCACTACACACCCCACAGATGCAAAATACTCCGAGATGTGTTATACACGAAGTGGTGATATTAGTTAGTAGTATGGAGAGGCCTATTATCTTAGCAGCCAGTTCCACATAGGATGCAGAGCCTGATGGGGACTCTTGCCTCCTAGAGAAATAGCTAAATTAAAAAGCATCAAAAAGCAAACATGCCTGGGGATCTGTAATGTAACTTTTCATCATTCCAAAATGGACTATTTTTTAAACCTGTATGATGTCCTTTATGTGCACAAGCCAATCGTACACTCTTGATAAAGGCAAAATTGCCAAACCAGACTGTGATTCCCAAGGAGGATAAGACAGAGACAGCCAATAACTTATTGATACTCACAGAAACTGCTGATGCACAGAAGACTAGATACTCCAGAAGAGAGTTAAAAAATGCTTTAAAAGATTAGAAAGATAAAGGCTTCAGAGAAAAATAGTTCAGAGATTTAATGCCAGTAAATATTTCGAACATAAAGAGCAATCCATCGTTAAGTCACCAATAGCAACAAGCTCTGCTGGTAAAAATAAGATGGAGAATAAATACAACGGGAGGTGGGAAAAGCACCACATTCCTGAAGCCTAAAATATAATTAGGTTATGGAATTAATCAGAACTTCTAAAGAAACGAGAGCTTGCAAATTTCTGATAACCTAAAAATATCTATTACTGAGAAGAAAATAGATATTTTCTCTTGAGGAGACAACCCACACGCTGGCTTAGCAGGAGCAGAACGTCCTTAGATGTCCAGCTGCAGAAGCATCCGCTGGCCAGACCCTGTGACAGAGCACAGTGAAGATGCGTGGAGTGGGACAGCTCCCTGGACCAAGTATAATACAGCGGATCCTGGAGAACTTCATTTTGTTCGATGCGGATTTGTTAGAACGTTGATGAGGATAAAGAAATCCAGCCAACAACCAGCCAACCAATGTTATATGAGGATTTGGTTTCCTTATCCATCTTCTGCAGTTTCTAAGAACCTCTGGGTGTTCCGTGAGGACTCAGTGTGCAAACTCAAGTGGTACCAAATGTAAACCAGCTCCTAGGAGAAGCACCAAGATGATTTACTGGACAGATCCTTAAGGAAAATGGCATATCTTTGAAGGCAGATTGAGGGAGGGTAAAATATGCTGTACAAGAATGATGCCCTGACAGTGAATAAAAAAATTAAATGGCTTTTTTAGTCTCAGAAAATACCCCAAGTGACAGTGCTCTGTGATTTGGTTTCCACAAATAATCTGTTCAGATGCTTCTTTTCCCCATTTGCACTAATTAGGAATGAACTTGGTTTTAAGGCATTCGATTCAGGGGAGAAAACAGGTAAGGTGTGTTCACACTCCTTTTTCCTGTTTTAAGATAGCCGTTAGCCCTAGACTGTCAACATTTCTCAATGTCAGATGGTTCAAACAGAGCAAAATAAAACTATCACTGACACCAAAGTGGAGGGAGGAATCCTAGAATAAGAATGAGGATGGATAAAACGTCTCTGCATTTCCTGCAGGTTCGAAAGCACCTTTTAAACTACTTACTTTACTGCTCTGAAGCTGGGCTAAGAAGAGCTCTACTTCAGCTGAGTCTCCAGAAGAAGAAAACGTGTATCAATGCAATTCCCATTCAAGAAAGCACTATGGAGGACGCGCTGGATAGGACAGGAGAATTCGGCTAGTCTTGGACAAATACAGCAGCAAGGTCCAGTGTCACAAAGTCCCAGAAATCCAATGTCTGCTAACATGAAGTCTTGTTTTGGTTACTTGCAAGAATTTCCCAACTTTCTAAATGAGTGATTGATTAACAGAAGAGATGGATGACACAGAATTTTCATTAAAGAGGTTTTTTTCTTGAGATTAATTTTCCAAATCTGGGGAAACTGGAGGTTGGGGTGGGGGGGATGAAGGTGGGAGAAAGGTGAAGCTCTTATAAGCCTATTTTTAGTAATGCAATTATGCAAGTCCTATTGCCTTTAAAAGGCAGGCACTTAACAGCCAGTCTTTCCAGTCTCTCAGGTGTGACTAAGTGACAAGGAGGAAAAGAGTGATGCTGCGGGTCTCTCAACTGAGTACTAAGTGAGCAGGAATCTTAGGAATCAAAAAGAAAAGGAGTAACAGGTAGGCTCTGAATTCCAGCGTACCACCTATCGCTCCCAGGTGGGATCTATCAGTCACTGATTTCAAAACAGCATCCTCCCCATGAAAAGGAAGCAAGGCATTTCTGGATGTCACAAGCCCAGTCTCGAAGGGCGGAACTAGGCACGTTAAGGTGCGCCGGGCGCGCTGTTCCATCCCTCTCCGTGGTGTTAGAAACACCTTACGATCTCTCCTGTCTCCTCTCTGCACAGACCAGCCCTTCCATCCTGACAGAACTAGGCTGCTTTCAGGGCAATGGGTCAGTTTTTCTCAGTCGTAGAGCTTCCTACAGAACAGCAAGTGTCAGTCTGGTTTGTCTCACTAGGTGGTTACTGGTGCCGAGAAACCAACTGAAAGCACTTAAAAGTTTTCTTATGTCCTCAATGTCAACAAACAGCTTATTTCTACACCACCATGCTACTTCCTCTAGAAGCTGTATGTTCCTTAATCCCACAGCATCCCTGCTGTCTTTGTTCTGGAAAGCTGTCCTTCAGTACCCAGCAGCCTCGAAGATGTCTAGGTCCTCGTCACCTCACACTGGGTACCTTCATCTGTATTCACCTCAACTCAAAATTGTAGACATTGGTCTGTAAGGGTTCACTCCTCAAACACGCCAGACACTGAAGACCAGAGGCAATTTAACCTTTAATTTTATGAACTACGGGAGGGACAGGTTGACTATTCTGAATCACTGCTATCTTCAAGTAGCAATTTTAAGCTAAATGTGCTAAATTTCCTTAAGTGGCAAGTTATGAATGAGTCACCATTAGCAAACGTACAAATTATTTGAATCAAGCTATTACCTTATGCAAGTATTAAACTGGCTGCTTTTGCAAACATCATCTTACGGACTCCTTGCAGCAATCCTGGAGGTATACAGGATCTCAGTTTTGCTGATCATGAGCTTGCGCTTCAGAGGGTCAGTAAGTTCCCATATCTTGTGACGTGGTAGGTCTAAGATTTAAACCAGGACAGCTGCTAATGGCCATTCACCAGGTTTTTAAAAAAATCAATTAAATGCCAAATTCACAGAGGAAAATGGAATAGATTAGAGGAGGGGAAAAAAAACTGTAACTTTTATTAAGGAAAAAAAAACCCACCCTGCTGTACTTCATTCTTTGGAACAGACTGCTCCTTCCCCGCTGACCTCACAGGTGCTGTTTATGACAACCAGCACACACATCTGCAGGGCGAGCTGACATGCGCCAGGCGGGACAGCCTGCACACTCTCCCTATATTTAGATTCTCAGCCCAGCTCTAATTGAATAATTTAATCAGGACCCTCTAGAAGGGAAATACATCCATATCCATCACAGGCACCAAAGGAAACATCTTTACAAGTTACATCCTTTTACAAACCGACATATGGTCTCACCCATTCTCCCGATTGTTGAACCCCTCCTCTGGGAAGAGCATGGAATTTTATTTCTTTTTATCACTTGAAAAAATCACTTCCCTCCTAATTCAGTAAAACTGGGTGGAGGCCACTTCCTCCACAGGTGAGAGAAATAAAACTTGTTGATCTGTCATTGTCAGGAATTTTAAAGTTAACCATTTATTTTATGTATTTTCAAAAGGGGAACAAAAGGCAGACGCAGAAGGAGAAATCAGGGCAGGCTTCCCCAGGCTTTCACAGAAAACCCCTCCAAGTTTGGGGGTCACTCAATGTTTCTAAAGGAGAAAACAAGAGCCCCTCACTGGGCAGGGAGGCTTGCGTGGCCGGAGTGGGGTGTAAAGGGCGGGCTCCCCCTCTCCGAGCCCCCATCTGCTTTTCCCCCATCCACCCTGCTGGGGTGATAAGAGGCTTAAGTGTGAGTAGGTACAACTGATTTGAAAACTGACAGATGAAAAAGGTAACTGTATTTTATTAACAAAGCAGCTACATAATAAGTACATTTTAATATTTTCTATCTATTTTATTCTAGTTTTTGTCTGTGTAGTGAAAGTTCTAGCATTATACAAAAGGGGGGTGGGGTGGGAATATAAACAAGCCGATAACCACTGAAGTCAGGAGTTCAATTCATTCGGCCAACAAACACCTACTTTGAGGTGGACACCATTCTAAGTATTGGAACAGAGCGCTGAGCAAAAGAGACAAAACCTTTTTTAAAAGGCCATGCCTTCGCCAGACTACATGCCAGTGTCTGGGAAGGCCTTGTCATAAAGGTGATAGTGGATGGAATCCGGGAAAGTGAGGGAACAGTAACTGAGCCAGGTGGGGACCTGGGGAGACCACTGCCAGCAGCAGGAAGAGCATGTGCAAAGGCCCTGCGGTGGGAATGTACTTGAAATGTTCAAGTTCAGCAAGGAGCCCACTGTGGCCAGAACGGAGTGAGGGGAGAGTAGCGAGAGGTGAAATGGGAGAAGTGGGCAAGCAGACAGGTGAGGAACATGCAGGGGCTTTCTTTCCACACTGAGATGGGAACTGCTAGGTGATACGTGCTGAGGATTGAGGGATGGTTCTGACTTTCCAGTAAATGGATTTACTATAGCTTACTGGGTTAAAAATAGACTCAAAGGATGGAAGTAGTAGTAGCAATAAATACTACCAGTAGTATGCTGTAGGGAGGCCAGGTAGGAAGCTATGGCAATTGGTAGGGTATGCGACAGTAACAGCTAAGACCAGCAAGACAGAAGCGGCCAAATTCTAGATTTATTCTGATGGTATGGCCATGGGAAAATACACATGGCTGCTTAAAGGAAGAAAACAATTAACCCTAAATTTGGAGAAATCTGCTTAATTTCTAGAAATACAAAACCCCCTATTATGGGGCTGTGAGAGGGAGTATCTGAGGTGGGCAGTCAAAGGTCACTGGGGACGTGTCCTCAAATCTGGACGGTGCAGAAGCTAGAGCCTGTGGGGGTGGGGTGAAGGGGGGGTGGGGGCTGCAGGTGACCGACTAGAGGGAGCTGAGTGGTGTCCTCCACCATGATTTTCAAAGCTGGGTCTTTCTATGGAGGGTGTGGAAGAAGGATCTGGAAATGGCCCTGAAGAGGATCCCCCCCAGCCCCTCTCACAGACCCCACAGTATGAGGGTTAAGAGAGAAAACAGCCACGCCCACTAGCCACAAGGCAAGCAGCGTCCTCAGGGACACAGACAGTGGCCAAGGTGATCACATTCCAAGTAACTCAGATGTCTGACAATAATGGGATGGCTGGTGCCTCCGACAGTATTAAGCAGTGCTGAACTATTAAGAAAACCAGGCCCAACTGTCCTGTTTAAAAAAGGGTTGCAGGACATTATAAAATGATCCCATTTAGGCCTCCCTGGCGGCTCAGGGGTTAAAGTCTCATTGCTATCAAGCTAACGTCAGCCACTGGGGCACTAGTTTGAGCCCTAGCCAGGGAGCTTCCCACATGGCACAGCAGACCTCTCCTGTCCCGCATGATCCCATTGAAAACCCTCTCGCCGCCCCACACTTCTCGCCTGTAACCCAGCTTGTATGTATAAATAAATCTTTAAAAAAAATAAAATAAAAAATAAAACGCATAAACAGAAACAAAAACTGTACACACACATGTGCATCTTTCAAAGCCTGGAAGGAACTAAAACTGAACCAGCAGCTGCCTTCAGGCTGAGCTGGGAAGAGGGGAGCCACTTCACCTGGAGCCATTGACTGTCCAGTTTTAAAACCCTACTAACAAAGATAAACTAAAAAGGTAAGAGATTTATACCACATGACTTCAGCAGATGGCATTAAGACTTGGAGGTGGCACATTTATCTTTTTATAAAGGAAAAAGTAATTGAAAGTGTTTCTGCCCAGAATGAAACATCACTGAACTGGGGTTTTCAGAGAAATTTATTCCCGTGTAAGGGCTGGAATATATGACCTAATTCGGGATGAATATAATATGGGTGGGAACGTACTTTTTTATTAAGCAATTCAAGCACATGATCAAAAAGTACAATTTTACAAAATGGCATAAAAGAGCAAGCTTCCCATTCCAGCCCCTTTTCCTCTGACACTTCAACTGGCTTTCAAATGTTCTGATGCATGAAACTTCTACCTCCCCCTCCCCCAAACGTGTGTAGTACTCAAATATCTTCAAGAGCAATATGGGCCTGTTCCTCTTCCAGTCTATGAATCTGCTATTTGGAAGAATCGAGTAACGTCTAAACATCAAAGCTGCCATAACCACTGACACCAGATCGGCCAGATCCACGCTCTTGTCCGTCGCCATCGAGGGCTGCCTCCTTTCAACCTGCCCAGCACGGGCCTGAACTTGCAAATGTTCCCTCGGCCACCTCGGAGAAGAAACTGAACAAACGGCCTCTTCCCGGGAGCGAGAACAGCCTCCTGCTAAGGTGATGTCTTCGCTGGGTCTGCCCAGCGCGCCAGCTGTGCGCAAGCATGGCCTGCAGCACGGGGTGAGGCCTGCGCCCCAAAGCCAGACCTGTGCTGGTTCAGACCTTTGTTCAATCCAACCCTACCCCAGTGACTCTTTACCAATCAGAATGGAAAAGCCTAATAGGATCTCTTTGTAAACTTCAGACCCCAAGCTCTGCAACGCTCCACGTTAGTCTCCACTAAGCCACCATTCGACTGAAGATTCTTTAAACATTTCCCACCCACAGGAAGGCGCAGAGTGCGCGCGATGCTGTTCCCGCCACACTGAGCATCCAGTCAGACAGCGGGCGAGGGAGGGGTGGGGAGCGAGGGAGGGGTGGAGAGCCACGTGGCACACTGCTTTGGCCGCGCCTCACATCACTGAGCTTCCGGGAGGTTGTGCTTTGCAGACTGGCCGTGAGGCAACCCTGCATTAGGGAGTCTGCCAGCACCATTTTCCCCACCAGCGTGTGCTCCCTTCTTGTCTCTGTCACGTTTAAGGTTTGCACACTGATAACGCGACATGCCACGGCATACCACGGTATAACGTAAACATGACTCTTACATGTTCTGGGGAAACTACACGTCAGGGACTCGCTTGATCATAGGGGACTGCAACTGAACCCACAATCCCTTGTGTGTGTGTGTGTGCGTGTGTGCGTGTGTGTGTGTGAGGATGCCCAGGAAGGCCACATGAGGAGGGCCACACGTCAGGACAAGTGGCCCACCATCAGCCCATCGGCCACAGCTACGTCCCCGTGTATTCTGGGCTTTGGGTGCCAATGAGTCCACTGACAGTGAACTGGCCACGTCGGGGGGGTGGGGGGGAAGGGTGACTGGTGTGGATACCCAAGGCAGCCTCAATCGAGATTGACCATTGCTTTGGGGATGTAACAGGCTTTTAATTCTTTACCATATTTTCTCTGCACTTAAAGTTATTATGTATCTTGAGAACACGGTAAATTCTAAAGAAATGCCTGCTCAAGATTCAAATATGGCTGTGGAAAATCTGTAAGTGGATGACAGGCAGGTCACTGAAATGGCACTATTATGCTATAAAAACTTACAAATATTTTATCACATAACTCACTCTATCCTTTAAAAATGTGGGCTATCAGCAAGACACGGCCCTTCGAGAATATCTGAAGCATCCTGGCTTGAAAACCAATAAACTCAATAAAGTCTCTGGGTAGTTCTCTGGGAGACACCCAAGTGCATCTGCGGACTCCGTCACTTTTCAACCCGGCACACGTATTCAGAAAAGCCTCCAAAGTCGCCCTGTTATCACCACCATCACCACCGCCTACCACCACCACCTCCACCAACAATCACCATTAACGAGCACCACCATCATAACAAAGTACCAAGCACTGTTCTAAGCACTTGAAACTTACTAACTCTCGTAATCGTCAAGGGAACCCTGTAAAGTAAGGACTATCTTAGCGATGATGAACTGAGGGGCAGGAAGGCTAACGCGACCCTGCCTCCTTCCCAGAACAGCCCCCTCTGTCTGGTGAAGGGAGCAGAGGCACTGGCATGGAAGGGTGTGCTTATGGCTTCACTTTAATCCTGCCAATTCCTTCCCAACTTATATGCTGCTTTCCTTACTACCTTACCACTCTCCTACAAGATGGAAAAACTGAGAACTTTATCGGAGGAACAGTGTCAAAATTAAATTCACGTTAATCTAAGGAGCCGAGGGTAAGGAGGAGAAGTTATGAGCTGTGATTCAACAAGTCACTGGGAAACTGGCGCCAACACTTCACACCAACAGCTCGTGCATGTGCTCAACTCTCAATATTCTTTTCTGGTGAGTCAGTGGAACACAAAGATTAAAGCCCTTTTAAATTCATTTCTTTACATTCCCACTGATCAGTCTTAAAGTCCTTTACTCAAAACATAAATAAAACAGAACAGAAATTACTGACTCAGTTTTTCTTGAGGCCATACGTTTTGAAACAAGCCAATGTATAGATAGGAAAATTTTAACTGTGGATTTCTCTCATTTTACCACAGGTAGAATATTCAAATACGCATTTTAATAGCTAGTGTACAGCTGGCAGCAGCAACGCTCTGCACAAGTAATGGCAAGAAGCAGTACTCCAGATAGGGTGCGGTGAGGGGTGAGGGGGCAGGACTGGCATGGCAGACATCACGGGTTACCCTTCGGCCAAGCGAGTCCCCTTTTCATCCGCTATTTCGGGGCTTGTCAATCTCCGTGTTCCAGGCTTCTTCGCAGCATCCCTGGACCCCCCAATCTGATGCTGGCAGAAACACCCCCAGCCGTGACGACCAGGGATTTCTCCAGATGTTCCCAGATGAGCCCCTGCAGCGAATCCACCATGCCCTTCCCACCTCCCTCTGGGAATCTAAACACCTGCCCCAGCAGCTCCATTTGGCTCCACCTCAGAGTCCAGGACACAAGGCACTGCCGAGTCCTTCAAGAGAGAGGGGAAGGATGTCAAACACACATGCCCTTTCTTCCCACTTCCTTTCTCCTCCAGGAAAGAAAGGGGGAGCAAAACAGTGCATCCCCAGAATCAACTCGGAAGTCAGAGCACCCCTGCCAGGTATCAAGCCAGGTACAAAAAAAGACACCGGGAGCGCCAGCAGGCCCCTCCCAATCTGCCACACACGTGTTTTCAAAGCATCAAAATAAAAAGCCTCGTGCACCGCCATCCTGTGCCCCAGGCCAACAGTTCTGATGCCGCAGCACCTGAACCTCCCTGAGGTGCTTTCTGGCGTCTCCCCACTGTGCCCCTGGACTGATGGGGTTGGGGGGGCAGGCATTCTGAGGTGGCTGTGGTCCATGTGACTGTTCAGAGGGAGGAGAGCTGCAGCGCTGACAGGAAGACCCTGAGGACACTGACCTTGCCCTCAAGGAACGCAGTCTCCAGTTCACACGGTCACGCCAGTAAAAGGTGCCCAAAGAAAAGCTGGACGAGACGGCAGGCTGGTGCGGTCCTCAGCACAGCCCAGCGGTGACGCTTTATCCTGCCTGCGTAATGTGCCTCCCGCCGGGACGCCAAGCCGAAGTCTACAGACGTGTAAACACAGATAAGCAAAGGCTCAGAAACTTGCCCAAAGAATCAACGCAGGCAGAAGCAAGAGCTCAACCAACTGCACACGAGTCTCTCCTAGCCCCTTGATTTTAAGACTGGCCCAACTAGGAGAGCGAGCCTGCAGGCCCAGAACATGGACCATGGCGACACGCTACGGAACGTCCACGTTGCTGCAGCCTCCTCTGAGCAGCAAGACCCAGCTCCAACACAGAAGCTGAGTTACACCCTTACCTCTCTCCCCCAAAACACAGGCCAAGTGGGGTGGGCAGTGGGGGCTGGGGGCACACTGATTCATGTCAGCCTACAGAGAGCGGATACAACGGTATGGTGAAATTTTACTGCCACAGGTTCACTCCTGGTCAGCAGATAGGGCTATTTGTTCAAATGCAATTATTACACATCTACATACCACAGCAGAGAGAGGAAAGCGTGTGTCCCTTAAGTAATTTATTTTAGTAAGGATACTGTTTTTACCAAAATGCTGGGCTTCAGCACACACATATGATGCTCTTCTTATCACCACTAGTAATTTTTTGTTCCCTTTTGAACTTTATCAAGTTTAAGATAACATTCACAGTAATACCAGACCTTCTAAAACCTTCTCCTTGATTTTATGAATTGGATGGAAAAAACCCAAACCTATTATTGGAACTGGTTTGTTTTTTACCTGAATCCATTATCCTGACCCCACTGTTAACCTGGTATCATTTAATTACCTGTTAAGGCCTTTTGATGACAAAGTCAACCTAGTAACCATGGTCACGTCAGGTTTCAAAGGTGTGCGAGAAATCCTGGAATTGTAACTTAGACTAACAGGTCCCCTGATTTGGATGAAGACGTGTTTCGTGGATACCCCACAGCCCACCTTCCAGGACTGCGTCTGTGCCACCCGTCAGAGCGAGGAACAACAGTCAACAGTCTTTGCAACTGACGCATTCATTATCAACTATCTTGAGAAATGGAAATTTAGTATTTAATATTCCATTAAACATGCACTTTCACTTTTGAGCTCATTGCGGCCAAAAGGATTTATTACAAAATAATTCTAATAAATGAAAACAAAACAAAAAAGCAGAGGGCCACAGTGAGGATGCCTGTTTGACAGGAAGCCTTCCTGGAATACAGATCAACAACTCAGTGCTCACTTGGACAAGACAAAACTTGTCCAAAGATGGACATACAAACAATGGCTATAAATGCAGCATAAGTGGCATCAATTAAATGACAGTGTTAATTTTGTCACAATTAGCAGAAAAAGATTTAAAAATAATGAAACCTTCCCTGAAATCTGAAAAAGGCAGAGTCCTGAGCACACAAACATGAATGCAAGGAAAAGGGAGGTTGTGGTTAACTAAGCCGGACTGCAGAGCCAGCAGTGGGTGAAAAGCAAAGCAGAAGCTGCACTCAGTGGGATGGCAAACTCAGCCATTCCAGCTGGCCCAAGGGCTGAGAGGTGTCATTTTTAAGGCAATGGACCCACATCACTGTTCAGGAAAAGGTGCAGCCTTTGATCAAATTAAGGCCCCTTTTCCCCAGCGTTCATCCTCCCTATTCAACCTAGCTTAAGAGTTCGAGGAACACAGCTGGATGGTGCCCACCAGCTCAGGGTACCCAGCCCCGGGCACTCACATGCCAAAGGCACTCGAGTCCAGGCAGAGGCTGGCAGCAGGCCACGGGGAGTCCTCAGGCAAGATGAAGAAGCCTTTCCCCCCAACTTTGCAATATTTACAGATCAAATGAAAAGAAAGAAGATGGTAAGATCATTTAAAAGGCAGAAGATGCTGACAGATTCTATCCACAGTTGGGTCAGAACTCAGTTCCCTGCTAAGGTAGGACTGAGTGTAATTAACCCAGTTGGAGAAGGAGCCCCTCAAAACCCAGAAGATCATTCCTTCGTGTGTGACACATGAATACCCAGGACCACTAATTATCATCTTTGAGTGAAAATAAATGCTGAAGCCAAACTCTTTCATTCCCTCCCACCCCCTTATAAGAAGCTTTACCACATGGGGACACTTTTCTCATGGTATTTTAAGACCTCATGAATTAGCCCAGCTCCACAAGCAAGACCATACTGCGAGGCCATCACCGTGTCTTATAAGTCACATAGGAATAAAATAATGATAAAAATAAATAAAATAATAAAATTAATAAAAAGGAATACTGCAACCCAGGCGGGAGAGAAAGAGGCGCGCTGTGCTCCACTAAGCTCTGGTGTCTCTGGGCTCCTCGATCAAGCCCCTGGATTGACTGCCAGTGTGATGAGACAAAGCCGGGCCCGAGGGCAGTGGGTCCTTTCCAGGGCGGCGGGCGGCCAGCTCACAGCTCCAACTTGCTATATCATCTGCCGCCTGTGACTCCAGCTTCTCAGAGGCTGTTTGGGAATTTGGGTTTTTCTTCCTTCCATGAGAAAAGCCCCGTTTTCCTAGACTGATCCTTCCCTGGTGCACAGAGGTTCCACAGTAAAGTAAAGGAGCCGACGTGGCCCCCTCCGGATGGGTGCTGCTTAGCTGAGCGGTCTTTCACTTGCTGGTGAGCAGTTTGGCACTGTCCTTGGCCAATTTTTCTAGAGCAATGGTATTTCCTATTATTTCAAAAGTTCCTGACAAAGCTGAAGCTTGCAATTTTGTGATCCAAGAGGTTGCATTCTCCTGCATGGTTTCTGCCTTTGCAGTCATTTAGAAGGGCTCTCGGCTGTTGCTACCCCCATCCCACCCCCCAATCTCTTAAAGAAATGGCACAAAGCAACTAATAAGGCTCAATCAAGAACCAGCGTCCCCCAGCACTGTAACAAAGACCCAGCCAGAACCTTTCTACACTGAGCTGTATTACTCTAATACGTGGCTGGGCAGGATGGGGGGGACGGACACCAAAGAAAGCAGTAAGAGAAGCCATAGATAAATTCCGAACACTGATTTTTCCAGGCTCTGGGCAATTTAAATACCTTATCTGAATCGTTAAAGGGCAGTCTTCTCAGTTCAATTACTATACTTAAAAACTTTTATCTAGACTTGTCAGAGAAATGCTTCATCACTAATTCCCAAACTTGGTATTGCACACGTTCGTTACCAGGATTCCTTTGCCTGTCTCGCGCTTAATTCATTCAGTCCATTAGACTTCTTATAACCTGTGACCCCTTATCCAGATTGGATTCAATACTGTGCTCACTAACATTCTAGACTTGAAAATCACATTGATCTTTAGAAACAGCTAACACTTAACACTCTCTGAACACTTATCTCATACCAGCCCTGTGCTAAGTCCTATGTGTTCCAAACTTCACTGTCAGAGGCACTCCCCCGCCTCCACTTAACATCTCTGAAACCAGGAAATTTGTACGCAGCAGTATGTCACGCTTAACTGACAGTTTTTCCCCAGTTGTATGCAAAACTGTCTTACATGAGCAGCATCTCAGACTAGATGGAACATGGATTCATAACTCATTCCACTTCACGACCATGAAGGAGGGCCCCATTACCTCTATTTTTCGACAAGGAACAGTAACGTGGAAAACTTAACAGCAGCTTTCCCAAAGTTATCAAAAGCAAGCAAGCGAGTGCTGGACTCGCACCAGAGCAATCTGATTCCTGACCCTCATCTCTCAACCATCTCTTTGCCAGAATCGGATCTGCTGACATTTCTCGCCAACGTTACTATGAAACACCGAGTTACATTAGGAAGGCCCATCACTTAGGCTGCAAACCCCTAAGCTCCTGCTTGCCTGTAGGATACTCCTCACTTAAAAAACCTGCGTTAAGTTCAACCAGTCAATTCCATTCATCGTTGGCATCATCTTCATTCCTTCCATAGCTGGCTTTTCCCTGTTCTTCAGTAAAGGCTTTGCTAACTTCCCAGTCACCCTGGTTAGAAACCTAAGGACAAACACTGACACTTCCCATCACCCTGTGGCCGAATGGCACTAAGTGACGTTCTTGCTCACAAACCTCTCTCCATTTCTACCTCCATGGAGTTCTCACCCACAGGGCGCTCCCATCACTTTCTGTGTTAATCGCCCCGCATATGGGCTCTGCCCTCTCTGGTTCCAACTGCAGGTTCCAATTCCCAGTGCTTCCTTATTCTGGCACTTGGAGGTCCTCAAATTTTACCCCAGCTTAACCCTTCTGAACCCAGCACCCACCAGCCATCAGCAACACCCACTGTGATCGGGCAGAGCTGCCAGCAGCCTCCAGGTCTGTGAGAGCCACACATGGCTCCCTAAACACTAACAAAAAATGTCATCCTCCTCAGCCACACTGTAAGTGCTGGACAGCCAGTGGCCGCGGCCCATGGCAGTGGCTGCACAGAGCATTTCCTGACTGCGCAAAGTTCCATGGGACCGCACTGCTCCAGCAGCGCTCACCTCCCTGGTCTCCACCACGGCCAGTTCTTCCTTCCAGCAAAGCCACTTACCCTTCCACACCGCGGTCCTCTTACGCCTTGCAACTCCTGGTGACTTTACAGTACTTGAGTTCTCATTTTTGTGTGTCTTCTCGCTAATGACTGTGCCTCTCAGAACTCATAAATATTCATGGCATAAACGAAGCATGTACTTCTTGTAATACTGCATCAAATGATCAAATAAGGGCATATTTAATAAGATTCCTCTTCTTCATTGAAAAGATATGTTTTTCTTTCCATCTAAACAAAAGATCTTGCATTTATCTAACTAAATAATGACTTAATTTAGGCCTAATTATAATACTCAAAAGACAATTAGTACCCCCCCCCCTTCTTTTTCTTGTGGTGGCTGAAACTGAAAGAAAAAAGCTATACAGATCTGAAATACTTCCACTTTGCAAAAGCATACCACAGAGAAACCACAAAAGATAGGCAAGGAGAGGAAAACGAATGAACAGTTTGAGTAACAACACCCTACCTACCTGAGACTGTGAAAAATACCTGCAGGACAGTGGCCCTAAAATCCAGGGGGAAACTACAATTAAAGCATGAAAAATTATATATATATAAATACATTTCTTATTCAATAGCTAGGTCCTTCTATGTCCCTCTTCCTAACCAGACACTGTGAACGTTTCTTTTCATTCTAAGCTCAAAAGCATATAGGTGCACAATTAGCTTGTGTACACATGTGTCTCTTCTATAAATTCAAGCTTATCAAGACAATTAGTTAAGAACCCAATCCAGCGTACCAGAGACCTGGGTTCTTATAAAGAAATAAGACTCCTTCTCTGAACAGTGGGAAGGGGGCAGAGAAGAGATTTTAAAGAATCAAGAGATAAAGACTCCCTCAGGGAGTCTTTCCAGGGTTTGAAGCTTTATTTTCAAGAGTCTTCCCTAAAGTTGTGATTTTAACTTATAACAAAAACGCCAAAGATGTTGAACCGCTCAGAATCTGCAGCTCCCAGCCCCTTCCTAAAATTGCTGCTGTTACCAGAGCTGTGAAACGAGTGTGGAGCGCTCGCTGCTTCTCAATGATGCACTGAAAACCTGGGTTACTTCAATTAAAACTACAAAGATGGGGCTAGTCCCCTCTAAAAGACAACTGTCCTTGTGCAAATGAATCTTCCACAGATACTATTCATTTCTGCAAGTCAGTGAACAAGTTTACTTTTTTGTCCACAGGACTAGTTGTACTAAAACTTCAGTTCTAAAGCTGACACCCTCTTAATAATGCACACCAAAAGGCAGGCTTTAGATTTTTAGCTGCACTCATGTTGTTTAGCTTAGATTATTTGTTTCTAAAGAAGTTATTCCAGAATAAGTGTTAAAAATACCCCGTGTATTTTTGCTGCAAATCAGATGACAGAGGACTGGATTAGCCTGAACATTTATTTGCACTACCAGCCGATGGCGGGAAAAGGATATGAAGAGTAGAGATTTCAGTTTGGGGCAAAAAGGAGATGCCTCTATTTGTAATCAAAGGTCCCCCTGCTAATTTTGGTACCAAAAAATAACAGTGAAATGCTGGGGAGGGAGAGGGAGTAGGGGTGGGGTGGAACAATGCACCTCTTCTCCCACATTTTGCCCTACATACCTCTTTTGTCTGGCTGTTTCTGAGATACAGACTTTAAAATAAACTGGTTACAGTGAATTTTATAAAAGAAAAGAAAAATCACATGAAGACTTGCCATTACAGGGACTACTTCAAGAGCCTCAAAGCCACTTTATGACTTAATAGCAAATCTACCTTTCCATATTTAAATTATCCTTCTCCTTTCCAATCCTCTCCAGTACCCCCCAGCTCCTTCGCCAAACACCCCAAATTTCAGCTAGTGATTACAAATGTGATTTGTCTTTGAGAGTCAAGACAGGAGATTCGTAAAGCAGAACAGCCTGATTTAATTTGAACTTTGTCCAATCCTGGATCTCCCATTTTCTGGTAGTCCTATTGATTAAATTAGACTTAAGGCTTTCCTTCTCTATCTAAAATGGAAAAAAAAATCACTTTTGCTCTGTAAAAACATGTCTCTGGGGATGTCAGACTCGATTCATACTCAGCTCAAACGACGTTAGGGACAAAGAGTTGACAGCACGCAGAGCACCCTTCTTTCCTCCTTCGCCAAATTACATGGGATTCGCTCAGGTCAAAGCCTCAGGAACGGTGGGCATGGCAGGAACCACACACAGGAGAACCTGACAGAGAAACTGACAACACCGAGAGCCCTGCTCTGGTGCTCCCCCGCCCACTCCCTGCGGTGACCAAGAGCCAGTCTGCCATCTCCTCTGGACCTCAGGTTGCTCCTCTTGATATAAACCAGCTGCAGTGGAAACCTTCAAAGCAGCACTGAAAGCTAAATATCTGTACTCTCCGTAAAGGAAATGACAAATCGTAATGTTTATGAAAGCACTTGGCAAGGCAGCCTGTGGATGGCCTTCACCTGAAATATCGTGCAGTTTGGGTCTGCTTAGGAGTCTACGTGAGCTCGCCAGGGCAAAAGAGCATTTCTGTACAGGAGGTTGGGAATGGGGAGAAACTGAGAGAGCCCCAGCTTTATCAGCTTCTTAAATAGCCCTGAACCCCCACCACCACCACCCCCCAAATGTTAAGAATGACTAAACTGTAAAATGACACAAAAGTAGACATTAAATATGAGGAAAAAATTCGAAGGAGCTGCAAGGAACTCGTGATACCTCAAGGTGCAGTACTTAACAGCCCAGGGCAGAATAATTTTGATGAGATCAACAGAATTAAAGTACTAGAATTTTCCTCAGCGGTACTTCTAGCTTCCAAAGACACAATTAAAGTCCAAGGGGAAAGTGGCAGTAATTTATGCAGAAAAGCAGAGGTAAAACTAATTTGGTTTTGAAATGTATCGCTTTTATGTCAGATTTACTCTTCCAATTATTTTCTGCTGAAGTATGTATTAATAGTACACTTCCTTTTTAAGAACTTAAAAGAGGAAAAGAAGAGAGTCCAGAAAAGCACAAGAGAGGGCAAATTTGTCTAAAGCCCTAAAAAAAAAAAAAAAAAAAAAAAGCAAAAGTCATGTCTGTACTGGAACAGTGAAGCTCAGCAGAACAATTATTTGGATATTGTAGACAAAAAACCAAAAATCATAGAGAGGCGCAGCCCTAGAGTCCAAGAGACCTCCGTGTTCATTTCCCAGCTGAAACTATAAATCAAAATCACTCACTAGTTACGTGGCCTGAGGGAAGTCACTGAATCACTGTGAACTCAGTTTCTTTACCTGTAAAATGTGACAGCAACACTACTTAGGGAAATAGCGAGGCTTATGTGAGATATGAATACTGAAAACAAGCATGCAGGCAAAACTCAGGAAAAAACAGCCATAACTACTTCTACCCAAAGTTTTAAATCGAAGGAAGATGCGTGGCACGGAGAGATAAATATGATCCACTGAAAATTCATTTAATCCAGTAGCTTCAACGGTTTCTTCCAAACTTAACTTTACACCAAGAGCCACTGATTCATAGCAAATTTGGTGTCTCTTTCTCTTTGACCCCACGAGCTCAAAGGTGGAGAAAACAAGCAGCGAAGAAGCTGCATGCTGGGTAGGAAGAGAGGAAGGGGAGAGTGGAGGTCCTAGAGCAGCCCCCAACAACAGAACCTTCTGGCATGATGGGCAAGTTAGATATACTGTCCAACATGGTAGCCACTGGCCAGTTGTGGCGACTGAGCACACGAATGTGGCTAGGGCTACTGAGCAAATCCATTTTTTTTCTAATTTAAAGCAGTCCTACATGACCCATGTGTTCAATAAGGATTGATATAAATTTAAGCAAAAAGCAAGGGTGGGCCTCCCTGGTGGCGCAGCGGTTGAGCGCTGCGCTGTGGAGCTGTCGGCAGTGTGCTAAGTGAGTTCGATGCCCAGCCGGGGAGAATCCCACATGGTGCGGCACACCTCTCCTGCCTCACCCGCTGCTCCCCTCAGCAGTGTGTTTCTGATCTGCCTGTTCTGCTCCCCACTTGGTCTCTGGTGAGCCCTCTCGCCGCCCCACACCTCTGGTCTGTACCCCCAGCTTGTATGTATAAATAAATAAATCTTTTAAAAAAAAAAGCAAGGGTACTTGTTTCCTGAATTATGTATACATTCAAGTCAAACCCCTGTTTCCAGTACAGACCTGGTAACTATGACTAGTTAAGTTACGTACTAAAGAAATAACATGTCAGCTGATACATCAATACAGCGCAACTCAGTGCTAGCAAAAGGATCAGAGATAACCAGTATGTGGTCCTCTGATACTTCAGCAGGTCCCCAAGGTCAAGTTAAATTCAAGCTCACAAGAATACGATTCAGTACACAGATCAGAAATGCAAAGGGCCTTATCAGCGCCCTGAGCATCTGGGCCTCCGCCACCAAATGGGGAGCTCCTCAGACTCACAGGCCCGGCACCCTCCCCTTATCTTCAAAGGTTTTCAGAGATTCAGGATTCTGTTAGCCTCTCCTTCCTTCAGAAACACCAGTGCTCCTGGCCAGTGTGTCCTTTCCACTATAAACAGAATCCACGTACCACCCAGAGCTGCAGAAAACGCCAGACTCCTGCTTAGCTGCCCCTGTAATATGGTTTAATTATGATGACTGAACTAACAGGCTGACATCATAGACTTTTACAGGCTGACCCCATGTCATCCTGATGTATCATTTTGCACCAGTTCAGTGCTGTAAATCAATTTAAGATCTCAGGCAGGTTGAAAAGGCTGGTAATGATGCTTTCTCTGCCGTCTCTGGAGACTCTACATTATACACAACTTACATTATTTATAAAGCCTCAGTGATGCCTCCATTAGCCTTGTAAGACTACACAAATGAGATCTTTTATACACACACAACTTGGCCTTGATTATGTAGGCGGCTGAAGCTTCAAGATACTCCGTCTAATTACACACAAAATTGTTCTTTTTCCAATCCAACAAGTTATTAAATTTTATCTTTAACCCAGAATCAGTAGAAACCAGAATGCCAAACTGACATTTCGTTTTTAGCTAATAAATGTATTCGGGGGAAATGGGAGTTACTTCCTCTTAATGCTTTCAAGACCTTAGTAGAAAAAAATTTACTGAAATCCCAAGTGTAAGAGGTGAACATTTTAACTGCCTAAAAATCAGGCATTTCTCTAAAAGGCAAAGATCAAGAGCTCTTCGGGGGTGTAAGACCAAAGGGTGCTGGGAAAAGGAAAACTGTATTTGGTTACATACCTATGGTTGGAGGGGTCAAAACTAAATCAAGGACAAATCCCTCCCTTCAGAAGAAATTGGATCCGGCCTGATTCCTCCAGAGGCCTGGCATCCCCATCTCTAGAAAACCATCTCTCCCCACCTGGGTTCCAGTTTTCTAAGAACTGCAGCACCACACAAATGGTGCAGCACCTGAACAGAAAGATCAAATAACCACAAATGGGAGCGAGGGAGGGCGAGGGGGGCACACACTTCATCCGTGCAGCCCCGTCGGCCTGGTCCCTCCAGCGGAAAGATCCTGCTGGAGAATCCTGGCACTGAGGGAAAAGGCTGGGCAGTGACCCTGGTCTGCCCAGGATCCTTCTTCCTGGAGGCTCCAGGACCGCTCCCCTGCCTCCAATCAAACGCCAGGTGGTCATGACAAACGCGTCGCAGAGGCAAGGCGGGCACAGAGCGGTTTCCGCGGTGGCGCTGCAGGTGGGCACGTTGCCCCCCACAGGCGGGGGGAGCCCGCGCCCCGAAGTGCGGGCCTCGCGAGCCGGGGCTGCGGAGAGTGGCAGCGGCCGGCAGACAGAAATCACGCGACTTCCGCGTCATTCCACACACGGGCACCCCAGACGCCGGCAGGGGCCGGGCGCGCGGAGAGGAGGGGTCACCGCGCTCACACGAGCCAGGCTTTCTGGGGGAGCCGCTTCGGAGACGCGCCCGGATTATCTGCCCCAGCGTATTTAAAAGCCGTCTGCGCCTCAAAATAAACAAAAGCCAGAGCGACCGGGCTGCGAGCGCCGGCGGGCGTGGGTCTCTTCCCCTCGGCAAAGCACAGCAAGGAGTCGCTCTCCCGGCTAGTTCGCCTCCAGCTGAAGCAACGAGAAAAACAAGCCCACGTCTGCCTCGCTCACACCCACCACCCCCACCTTCCCACAGAAACAAGCCCGAGAAACACTCACAAAGCCCGGGCGCCGAGCAAAGGCGCAGTTGTTCCACGCGAACTCTCACACACACAGGCAGTGAGGCAATCGAGTCCGGTAAAGGGAAAGGAATGAGCCGACACGGGGAGACGCAGGGGGTGTAGGCGGAAGAGGGGGAGAAAAAATTACGCGCCGCCGCCGAAGAAATTAGAAGGCATTTCGGGGCGAACTTCCCTTGACCTCGACCTCCAAGAGGCTCGTGGGGGCAGACAAGGAAGCCGGTGCGGGAGGCGGAGGGCCGGGGCGCCGGGTGGCCCCCGCGTGCGAGCCCGCTCCGCCCGGGCGCCGAGAGAGCGCGGAAAGGGCAGCGCCCTCGAGCACCCCTGGGGTGGCCCGGGCCGGCGCGGGACACAATGGGCCGGCGGGCGGCGCGGACGGGCCTGGGCCGGGCGGCAGGAAGGGAAAGAGAAACGGGGAGCGGGCGGAGGCGGCGGGTGGCCGGGAGGTCCCGCCGCGGGCAGGGCCGGGAGGCGTAGAACGCGGCTCCCACCCCCAGCCCCGGACGACCCAACAAAGACGCTGGGGGAGCCCCCGCCGAGCCCGGCCCGGCCGCCGGGTGAGCGGGCAGGAGGTGCAGGTCGCCCCTCAGAGCGGCCGGGAGGCGCCATCATGGTGGGGGGGTCCCAGATCCGCCCCCCGCAGGACCGGGCGCCTCCCAGCGCCGCCGCCCGCGCCGCCCGCCCGCACGATCGTCGCAGCCCGGCGGGCCCGCGCCGGCCCCGGCCGCGGCGGCGGCGGCGCCGGGCAGCCCGGGCGCCCGGGAGGGAGGGCGGGGACGCGGCCGCGGGGAAAGTTGGGCTCGGGTCTGTTTCGGTTTACCGGGCTGGCGGCGCGCCGTCCGGGCAGGCGCACGAGCGGCCGGGCGAGCGGGGTCCCGCGGCCCGGGCCGGCCGGGCGGGCGCCGCGCCGCGCTCGCAGGCTCCCTCCCCGCGCCTCGGCCCGGACTCGAGCCGCTCGGCTTCTTCCTCCTCCCGCCGGCCCGCTCGCTCCCGGAGCCTGGATTGATCTGGTCGCGCTGGCGTCAGGGAGTCGGAGCCGCCCAGCCTCCACTCGGCCGCTGCCAATACCCGGCGCACTCGCCCGCCCGCTCACACGCGCGCCCGCGCGCCGCCGCCGCCGCCGAGCGACCAGGGATCCTCTCCAAATTCCCGGCCGACGGCCCGCGCGGGGAGCGGCCCAGCCACCTCCCCCCCCCCCCCCCCCCCCCCCCCCCCCCCCCCCGCCGCCCCCATTCTTTCCCAGAAGAAAAGCCTCGCGGCGTGTTCCGACTTTCCTCCCCGGGCGGCTGCACCCCCACCTCCACCCCGCTGTGGAGCGGACTTGGTGTATTATCTGCAACTGAAGTTGGGCGTTCAAGAGTGTTTATTTTCTGAAATGTTCATCTGCGAGTCCACCGCGCCCACCGAAGCGTGCAGTAAATGTGGACTGCATTTTTGACGATTATTTTCGGAGACTCGCCTGTTTATGTCTAGTTTTCATTGCCCCTCATTCACTCTCAAGAATTTGCAAGCCCCAGAAGCCGCACGTGCCCAGAATCTAAGCCAAACCCTCAATCAGTATCTGCGTTTCGTACCAATTCGTATACTCTGTAGGAATAAGTGGGGCTGCTGTTCGGCATTATGAAATACCCCGCAATAGACACCTGATTTTTTTTTTTATCCAATTACTAGTCTTTTACATGACACCAACCACCGCCCTGCCCCACCCCAAATAAAAGCAAACTAACTCTCATTTACCTGATCTGCACAAACACTGAAAATACCATTTTGCAAGAGTTAACTTTTCTCTTGGCCAGCTCTCTCTGGAAGCTGGCATAAAACCTTAGATAATTATGATAATGTTGAGTTATGTTTAGAGACGAGTAATTATTCTGGGGACTAAATTTCACATGAACCAAAATAATGGTTACCAGTAACATTAAAAAAATTATCCAGGCCCTATGTAAACTACTAGTGGTCCCCAATTACTCGTGTATGTTCACATGTCCACACTCCATTTAAACTCTTATTTAGTAACTAGTTCCTATTAATTCATTTATTAATGTATTTATTAACTATTAAGCCATTCCTGTTTAATTAAAAACAACAAATCCCATAAATTGTGTAAAATACCATTTGTAAGTTATAGATCAAAATATTCCTGCCAATTTCTTCTTAAAGCAGTTGAGAGTCCTTACTGGTCAATTCTCCAGCCTCCTGTTATTTTCCCTAAAAGCAGCAACTGACACAGTCACTCCTGGGAACAACAGCTGGACAGTGGTCAGTCAGTCCCATTATGTCCTCCTCTGCTCTACACCTCCCTTGATAGAGAGCAGCTATCCCCATACAGTGGAACATTATTTAGTCTTAAAAAAAGGAATGAAATATGGACATGTGCTGCACGCACAGACCTGGAAAACACAAGACTCAGTGAAAGAAGACAGACCCCAGAGACCGTATGTTGTCCAATTCCATTTATAGGAAATGGCCAGAATGGGCAGATGCATAGATATAAGGTAGGTTGGTGGTTGCGGGTGGTTGGGGTAATAGGGACTCTGGGAGTTGACACCTAAAAGTTATGGGGTTTCTTTTGGTGGTGAAGGAAATGTTCTAATATTAGTTTGTACCTGATGATTGCACAGCTCTGGGGATAGACCAAAAACCGCTAAACCATAAACTTTAAATGGCCGGATTGCCAGAGTGAATTTTCTTCCATTAGAAGCTTTTATTTATTTATTTATTAAAGACATGACAACTACATGAGGCATTCTTGAATAGATCCTGGACACTAAGGAAAAGTTATAAAATGACATTATAAAACTTACTTTTTAAATCTATGGATGATTTCTCTAGGCACAGTCCAACAGCCCCAAATGATAACTATCAATACTACACAGGCTGTGAAATGTCATTTTGTCCCGTGTGCAAGTTATTTCTTTAGCGGGTAATAAAAAATGGGTACTTTTTTTTTTTTAAAAAAAGGACATTACTGGGACAATTGTGAATATAGGTTGTATTTTAATTGTAAGAAAAAAGTAAATCCTCCCTCTGCTCCCCATTTCACTCAGAATAACAGTTCTTACAAGAAGAACATGGGGACCTGCAAGCTCTTTCCTCCTGCCCCCTCTTGCCCTTGCTCACTTTCTCCAGTCACCCTGGGCCCTTCCCAGGTTCTGGGAGCCGGGTCACACTCCCTCCCAGGCCCCGGGAACAGCCCTCCCCGCCCTGGAAAGCCTTCCCCACAGATGACCCCCTCTTTCACCTCCGTCAGGCCTTCGCAAATGCCCCTCTTTCGGGCTTGACCTGGTCACCCCCAAACTTCACCCACTTCCTATACACACACACACAATCTGTAACTTCTTCCTTTGCTTGGCTATGGCTGTGTAACTGACTACTTAGCCAAAAGAGCAGAATTTGGGGTCTATTCTATTCAGGTCTCATCGTCAGTGTCTAGCAGTGTTAGAGAGCTAGGAGGTACTCATCAAACACCCCTTGAGTGAGTGAGTGAATGAATGAGTGAATGAATGAATGAATGAATGAATGAATGAATCACTCAAAACTCGATCTAGTCACAGTTGGATATGGGGCCAAGAAAACAGATTAGAAACAACTACTCTGGTTAGGGAAGACAAAGAAGAAACAAACAAACAATTACCGTACAAAAATAAACAATGTATTAAAACACACACACATGCATAAAAAACACACACATGCAAATCACAAATAGGTCAGGTGGTGGGTTCCCCAGGATGGAAGCAGCAGGAGAGGAGCGGTTGGGATGGGGAGGCTGCTGCTTCTCTGGGCGTAGGGAAACCTCACCAGTAAGAGGTCCTAAAGAAAGGGAGGGAGTGTAGCCCAGAATGGGGGGTGGGAGGAGGCAGGGGAGGAGTTTCCCACCCACCAAGCAGAGGGAAGAGAAGTGCCAGGTTCCTGAGCTGAGTCCGTGCTCCCTATCACAGACAGCCAGGTGGCCCAGCGCGTCACGCAGGGAGCAGGCAGCAGCCCCGGGCAGACAGTGCAGCTGGAGTGCTTGGGCCCTGGGCCGTGGCTGATGAGGGGGGCATTCTCTTGGCCTCCCTTATCTTGGTGAAATAGCCATGGCCTACTTCCTGAGCATGGTGAGGGTAGGAGAGACACTGGAGGTGGGAGGACAGAGGAGCAGACATGGGAAGTTATCTTCTGGGAGAGCAGGATCTTCTGGCCCTCACTCTCAAGCTTAAATTTCAGATGTAAATCCCAGGACTTTGCAAAAAGGTATTAGGCCTGTTTCTAAGAGTTTTGTCAACATTTTATGGTCCATCTCATGGTGACCATAGAATTTTATATGAATTTCCAGCTTCTGAAGTTTGCCGGGCATCCTATAACCTTCACTTGACAGTTTTATTGTCTGGTACCACCTTTCAGTTGGGGTGGGGGGATTTGCAACATCCAGACATAAGTCTTTCAGGAAGACTACTCTTTCTTCCGTTTTCCTGCCACACAGAATTTCAGCGCTGTTATCCCCCAAACCTCACAGTGAATAATGGTGGTGCTGAGCTCCGAATGTGTAACATACTGACAGTTTGTAATACAGTGACAGCATTCTCTTTGCTTAGCTGACTTCTATAAATTCAACTACTATTAACAAAAACTGACCCCTAATTTTAGAATTAACCACCTATTGTTCCAACTTGTTTTCAAATCCACCCAACAAGTGTTCAGACCCCAGGTTTGTGACAAGATTGGTCCAGCACCAAACTGCGAAACTGTCACATCTACCACTTGCTTATGAATGCACATGGGGTGAAGTTTCCATGGGTTCACTGCTTCCAGAGGTTACTCACATCCTTCTTCAAATCTCCTCATGTCTTTCCTTTCCCGAGCCCCCATTGACTGGTCTGTGCTTAGACTCTAGAGGGGTCCCCCACTCTCCTCCTTGCTTCAGGTGCCCTGAATAGCATTTGAGTTGCTGAAGTCACTTTCCTAAGGGAGGGGTTTGGTAAAGCCATCCCCACTTAGAAAACCTCAGTGGTTGGCAGTGTTTCCCACTAAACTTCTAACTCCAAGATTGCTACCCAAGTTTTCTCAAAATGTTTCACAACCCACATTTCTTAGTCTCTTTCATATTCCCACACAAACACTGATGGCCTTGTAGTAGTATTTCCCCAAAGCACTTACATATTGTATCCTGTGTTCATGTTTTGTATACAATCCTGGCATCTCTAATTCTTCAAAATTTGACTGATTCCTTAAAGTCCAGCATCATCTCCTAGATATTAAACAAATCCAAGTACTTTTAAAAGCTAGGACGGACAGGTTTGTTGAGCTCAAAATTCTCATTTCAACAAACAACATCTATAAAAGTCAAGCCATTTACCTAACGTCAAAAAAGTAGTAAATGGTAGTATAAGGCCCCATTCCAGATGTCCTGGAATTCTGTGTTTTCAGCACCAAAGCCTCTACTGCAGGCCTTCTCTGCTTGCTTCCTCTTGCTATGCCATGCATATATCACTCATCCTTTGACCCATTAATTATATGTTATGAGACCCCTGAATATAGACATGGTGAATAATAACTAGCCCTTTATCCTCCAAAAATATACTTGTTTTTTTTCATTGACACAATAATTTGGCACCAGTCTTACTGAAAGAGCCTCATCACAATGCCGTTATGTACCAAACTCGTAATAGGTGAAGTTTGCTGAGCTTTTACCTGGCATAGAGCCAGGGAAGCATCACTTCCTTCTGGCCTCGGAAGCTCTTTATGAGATATGCCATTTTCCTCATTTGCTGGTAATATCATCTAGTGAAGAGGTTTGTGGGGATAATGATCATGATAATAGCTAACACTTATTTAGTGTTTACTGGTTGTTTTTGAGCACCTTACATAGGTTATTAGCTTCTTTCTCTCTCACAACAGCAGTAGGATATAGTTATTGTGTTAGCAGTCTTTTATAGATGAGCACTATAAAGCATCAAGATGTTAAGTGACTTGCTCAAGGTCACAGAGCAAGTTTGCTGACACCTCCGAAGTGCTCACGTGGTATCTGACATACTGCACATGTCCAACGAAGGTCGCCCAAGTTCTTTCTCTGAATAGGGATGCAGTTGCTGCCTCTGCAGCCAAGTATTTTAGCTCAATTCACACCAACAAAATATTTAGTGGATGAGTCAATTTTTAAATATTTTAACAATTATGTGTTTTCAGAAAAATTTTTAGACCACTTGGCTTCCGATAACAATTTCTCTTCCCTAGACTGACAGTCATTGACAAATCTGCCCAAATTGAAGCACTGACTTTGGTTACTCTTCACACAAAACCTAAGTGATAGTGGCTTAAGCAAGATAGGAATTTATCTCTTGTAAAAAGATCAGACGTAGGAATTCCAGGGATGGTAGGGCAACTCAAAGATGTCAGGACCAAGGTCTCTGTGATTTCCTTGGTCTCTCCCTCATTGGTGATTATAAACTGGCTGCTACAGCTCCAGTAATCATGTTTGCATTCCAGGCAAGAAAAAGAAAAGGATGAGGACAAAGGGATGAACAGAAGCCATTTTGAGGAACACACCACTGCCATCTCCATTGGTGGCAGCCATCTTCTCCACCATGACATCTGTCTATGTCTCATCAGTAAATGCTGACATCTGGCTTCCCCTGTTTGCAAGATGGCTGGGAAATGTCATTTTTTGGTTATTTTTAATCTTAGAAAATTGCATGTGCAACAAAGTGGAGTTTCCACAGGTGATGGGGAAGGGGAGATGAATACAGAGATGTGTGTCACTGGCCTGCTCTGGCTAGTGAGAGCCAATGGTTACACTTTCGGGTTTTTTACTAGCTGTTTGTTGCATACATTGGTAGCCCCAATTGACCACAGTGGGAGTATTTACACCACAAAAAATGGCAAACACCACAAATTAAGGCCTTTTCTTTTTTTGAGAGTCAGTTGTTAAACATTTACCTGAATACTACTGAATTTTGGATAGGTAAACAAGAGGTGTTTTTTCATTTTGTGCTTCTCATTTTACCTATTACATTTGTCATTTTTCTCCGACTACAATGGTTGAGACTTGTGAACATGTAAGCAGGCGATCCTTTTGAGGCATCTGGCATATTAAGATTCCCCCTGTCTTTATTCCAGAGAGATCTTAAGCATATGCATTTCTATTGGGTTTTAGAATTTCCCCAGAGAATGCGCAAGTTCTTTGGTGCTAGCAGGTTGTTCATGATATCACGAAACTATGGTAAATTTCTACACAGGAACTTGAAAAAGTCTTATGGAAAAAATACTGTTTGGCTAAAACTCAGATATGTATAGAAACAGCCTCTCCATTTTGTATTTGAGACAATCGCCATAGGTAGTTGCAGAGACAGACCAGCTGTTCCAAGTTAAGGTATAACTTTACGGAGGTATAAAAACATTCCTTAAAATAAGTTCTATTTCTGGAAAAAGAAGTGGAACATTCCTCTGACTGTCAGAAGAAATAGTGGCTTTTCACTCTCAAGGAGACTCCCTGGATAGATCTTTTCCCTTTTCTTTTGAACACAACAGGCTCTTGAGACAACACTGGCAGGAGAGAAGAGTGCCTTCCCTTTGGCTTGCAAGGAGGCAGTAGAAAGATTTCAGGAGCTGAGCCAGAAACTAAGAAGTGGGACTCAAGGACGGTGAGCATGACCCCACTGCGGGGGGGCATGGGTGCCTCCAAAACGGATTTAAGGGTATTTAAAGATGAGCCTTAGAAATACAGTTGTGCGAATTAGAGTTGCAAAAAATATCTTAGTTTTTTTCCTATTGAAACTCTTGTTTTGGGGCCCCCCTGGTGGGACAAGGGGTTAAGTGTCAGCACTATGAAGCCACTGCAGCATGAGTTTCATCCCAGGCCAGGGAGCTTCCCTCATGGCGCAGCAGACCTCTCCTATCTCGCCCGCTGCTCCCCTCAGCAGTGTATTTCAGTCAATCTGTCTGTTCTGGCTCCCAACTCTGCCTCTGGTGAATTCTCTCTCACCCTCACCCCCAAACCTCTGGCCTACACCCCAGTTCTTGTATGCAGAAATAAATAAAATAAAATAAAAACACTCTTGCTTTGTCTGACTTTAGATAATGTTGCCCAACTGTAGCTATTGTGAATTTTATTTGAAGACTCTTACATGAATAATCTTATTTTTAAATAAAAATGGTGATTACTGATGATCAATCTATATGGTTTGGGAAACCAACTGAATCACACACATTTGAGCACTGTTCAAGGGTTTTTGGAGGATGGTTGATAAATAACACCTGCTTCCTCTACTGAGTGCAGAGACAAATAAGAAGCCAAGCAGAAGTCAGACAGATGAAAGCCAAAATAAGATCTTTCTTACCTATAACGAGGTTTGGAAGGTTTAGACTATGGCTAAACCTGGCTTGCCAGCATTTACTTTTAAATTACAAAGTCTTGGGCCTCCCTGGTGGCGCAGCGGTTAAGCGCTGTGCTGTAGAGCAGCGGCAGCGGGCGACGCAAGTTCGACGCCCAGCCGGGGAGATTCCCACATTGCACGGCAGAACTCTCCTGCCTTGCCCACTGCTCCCCTCAGCAGTGTGTTTCCGTCGATCTGCCTGTTCTGCTGTGGTGAACCTTCTCACTGCCCCACGCCTCTGGCCTGTACCCCAGCTTGTATGCATAAATAAATGAATCTTTAAAAAAAATAAATAAAATACAAAGTCTTGGGCAATAGCACAGTGGGGACAACCTTCACCACTGACTTGGACAGCTATGGCTCTGGAGGGTCACTCCCTCCTGGGGAGTGCCCATCTTCTGTACCAGCAATACCCCGAGTTATCTCATCTTTCAAAAGTAAGGCTAAAGTTACACTTTTCCATTTGAGACAGGTGATAAGGCTTTTTTTCCAGTTATCCCAGAGATGCTCCACTTTGCCTGCACAAAGCTCCCTCAAGTTGCACTTTGTTTTCAAGGAACTCAAATTTTGTCAATTTCAGAGTTTCTGAAGCCCTAGCTGATAAACTGAAAGGCTTTGTGTAAAACCAGACAGGAGAAATCATTGGTTAAAAGATGGGGAGTTGACTACAGAAGGTCCTGGAAAAAAAGCAAAGGACAATATTAACCCAATCAGTGAGCTTACTGAGTGCTTACTGTGTGAGGCGTTTTCAGCACTGGGCCTGCTCCAGTGAACAGGGACCTTTGGCTCCCCTAAATATTAAATATGCACTAAGATTTCTCACCCTAAAAACACAGCTACACAAACATTCAAAAACATACAAAACAAAGCTGCAAAAACAAAACCCCTCTTGCTTCTGAATATTTCTCCAGTGGCAGCTCCCGGTACCTGTTTCATCGTCTCTGCGTGGGCATCTCCTCGCTAGCTCACAGGCAAGTGTGTGGCTGGATCCTCAAAACACCAGCGCAGGCCATGCCACATGATAGGTCCCAATACAGGTTTGTAAATTAGTCAATTTCCCAGGTTTTACTTTGAAATCTAACGGAGCGGCGCTGCCTGTTTCTGTTGTCATCAACTTAGAGTAGTAGGGTAATAAGCAATCAAAACTGAAAAGTATGACAAATGTTTGGTGCAATTCAGTTGACTCTTTTCTACTTACATTTCTGTAATGTTAATAATGTTAAATGTGTAAGCAACTTCACTTCCAGTTTATTCTTTAAGCAAAATTGTTTTTCACACATTTAAAGGGTTCATCTAACAAGGACATGCACTAAAATAGTACATTGTTATTACTTGTGCTACTTTACCTCTATTTTCACCACAGAGAGAAGCCAGCACTGTAAATTTTCTAAATATGTATAGTGATTATATATTGAACACCTACTACATGCTATGCAATAAACTAGATGCTAAAAAAAGAATTAAATAAAACAGAGCAAGATTTCTGAAGCCTGTAGCTCTTATCTTTGAAACTTCTATGTTTTGAAATTTCTGCTTTTGTAGAAAGTCTCCCCATTTTGTCTGAATTAGGTATAAACTTTTCAGGCTAGTGATACCCTGTGCCTTTTCAAAATTCCTCCTTTACAAAACTCTTTCCACACTACAGGTAGCAAGATACATTCTCAACATTAGCATAAGGCAATTACATGGTACAAAAGACCCAGAAAACTTGCAATAGTAAAAATTTCCAAGTGTGACAGAATGTTCTTATCAAAGAGAAAATATCATTCTTTCCCAGTAAGTAGGGGCTGCCTGACCTTTTCAGTTTGAGTTTGGGTGAAGCAAACTATTAGTATAAGATCTGTCACAAGAATCCTTGACTAAGATACATCTTTCCATTGTCCCACTTATTCTTACTTAATCTAGACATGGAAAATGATTTAGACCTCAAGTCTCCCTGATGTGTAGCTTGTAGAATTATAGAGAGAACCCCACATTCTCTATTACTTCCTGGACACGCATTACTCAGTGCCAGCTAACCCACAAAGGGAGGAAAACGCACAATCTGAAATAGATCTTAAGGTGTTGGCTCCTTTGTCATCTTTAATGTGCTGGAATATCTGGCATCAGGCCCAGAAAATCAAGATTCATTTTCCCTTCTTTGAAGTTCTCTATTTCCTCCAGGTAGGGATACTTATCTGTAAGTAAAGTTTCTTGGGATCAATTTAGCTTAAAGGGACCTAGATCTAACTCTCCATCCCAGGGGGTGCCTCCCCATGAATTTGTATTCATGGGTTCCTTCCTCTCCTGTCCTTTCCCAGGAAACCTCTCTCCTTAGCGGTACTTTCAACGGACAAAAGTTTATCCTCATCAGTTTGCAATCCTACATTGTAGTACTTAGATATTTTTTATGTCTGTTAGCTTACTAGATCTACTTGATTGTTCAATAAACGTTTACTAAGTATCTACCAGGGCCTCTGATAGGTCAATAACCAATGCAGAACTCTTGCTGTCATGGACTGAATGGCTCTTGCTGTCATGGACTGAATGGCTGGCTACCTAAGGGGCCCACACATGTCCTGTGAGATGGCTGCAAACGGGCTACTGGCTTGTCTAGAAGGAAGAAGCAGCATGAAGAGGCAGAGAGTAATGCAGATTTCCTGTTCTCCAAGCTCTGTTATTCTCTGGGTCCATTTTTCTCATAGCTAGGCTGCATGCTTTGCTTCTTATATTCCCAGAAACATTGGGCTTAACTGCAGGTGTTGTGGGAATACATTTAAGAACTCTTAAGAAAGACCATGAGGGAAATGACGCACTTTGCAGAAATTCAAGTCAATAGTGTGTTAAAATGATCTACTTTACTAGCTGTGGTGCAAACACAATGGCCTAGCTTTTATTTATTCGGTTTATTGCTTGAGCACCCACCTGCCCTCAGAGACAGGAAGTCCACCATTTCCCACAGCCATGCTCCTGGGGAGGAGCGCTAGGAACTTACCCGGTTCAGAGGAGCCTGGTCCTACAAAAAGCCCGGAAGAGAACTAACCAGGAAGTATGAGCAGCTCACTAAAGCTGGGACTCACGTCTGTGGCACATGGGGTTACAGCTGGGTCCTGCACACTCTGACGTCAGGGAAGGTGGGGGTGGTGGCTGCAAGGTGCCTCCTATTCTTCCCATCCCTGTAGCAGCAGCCCTCTCTCTCCATCTCTTCCGTCCCCCTCACGTGCTCAGCCCAGGAGGAGCTTGGGGGACAGGAACCCAGCCTCCTGCCACACCCAGGGAGTCTTTCCCCAAAGCCTGCTCTGGCATCTTTTCCACGGGACCCCTTGGCACAAGCAAACCAGGGTTCTCTCTGCTGTCCCACAAAGGGGAAAGGCAGGTGTTGCTAAACAACAAACATAAGCCCGTTTGGCGCACCGACGCCTGCGCACACACTTTCACGACAAGGATTGCCGGATTGCCTAAAATTTCCCTAACGTGGAAGGAATTTTCAGTGACTCTCTACAACGAAGCCGTATCAGCACTAAGGGGCTGTTTTGATACTTCACTGCAATACTAAATTTACACAAAGAAACCCCTGCTGCTTGCACCAAGGCTGTTGATAGCAGTTTTAACTCCCCATTCCACTAATTCTCTAATTCAATTCTTGGGTCTGCTTTTATTGATTGATTTTTCTCCTCATTATAGATCACAATTTCCTTCTTCCTTGGCATAGTTTTCTTCTTTTTTTGTATGTTTGGAAATGTCAATTAAGTGCCAGATACTGTGAGTTGCATGTTGTTGCACATTGAATATGTTTTTATTTCTTTTAAGTATTCTTGGACTTTGTTCTGGGAGGTAGTTAAGCTACTTGGAAACAGTTTGATCTTTTCAAAGATTGTCTTCAAGCTTGTTTAGGTGGGACGAGAGCAGCCTTTGGCCCTCATCTGGCCAGATTCCTGAAGCCATACCTTTTTGAGTAATCTCCGGTCTTGTGTGGTATGAGGATTTTCCATTCTGGCTGCACCAGCTCTGTGTGATTTCAGAGAATTACTCCAACTGCTGTTTTCTGCTGGTTCATTCTCTGGCTCTCAGCACATTCATAAGCTGATCGATGATCAGTTGATGATTCAGGGGAAGCCTCTGCAAGGCTCTGAGAGCTCTTATGCAGGTTTCCAGTCCTTGCTGCAAGTCTCCTGACCTACAAACCCCAGCTGTGTGGCTTCCCTGAATCTTCAACTCTGTCTCCTTAGCTCTGGAAGCCACCCAGCTCTGTTTGGGATCCTCCTTCCTGCACTGCAGCCTGGAAACTTTCTTATAGCAGTAAGTTGGGGCAATTCCAGTACTTACTTTATTAATTTCCATTCTTTCAGGGATTGCTGTTTTGTGTTGCTTGATGTCCAAGGTCTGAAAGCTGTTGCTTCATATTTGTTCGCTTTTAGAAACTTTTAAAGTCTTGTCTTTCACATCAAAGTATTTGATCAATCTGGAATAGATTTTTTCCTTTAAAGGGTACATAGTAAGGGTTATAGACTGTATTCGCTTCAAACTCATACCCTAACCTCAAAATATGTATCTGGAGACAGGACTGTTAAGGAGGTAAGGAAGGCTCTAGGAAGTCGTAAGGGTGGAGCTTTATTCCAACAGGATGCTGTTGGAAACACAACACAAGGAGACACAAGGAGAAACTGCACAACAGAGGGAAGGCCATGTGAGGCCACACCATCTGCAGCCACAGAGAGAGCTTTCATTAGAAACCAACTCTGCCAGCACCTCACTCTTGGACTTCCAGCTTCTGGAACTGTGAGGAAAATACACTTTCATTGTATAAGCCACTCAATCTGTGGGGTTTTGTTATGGCAGCCTTAGCAGACAAATATAGTTGGGCTCAAACTTCACTGATCAATAATCAGGTGGCCTAATTTATGGACAGTCTATTTCCCCGACCCCAACCCCTCGCCCCGGAACTGCAGTACAATCTCTGCCATATATCAGAGGTCCTGCTTCTGACCCTGTTCCATGGGTCAATTTGTCTATTCCAGCCCCAAGGCAATATTGTTTTAATTATTAGAGTTTTATAATGCTTTCATATAAGGTGGGCAATGGAATCCATCTTATTCCTCTTCCTAAGAAGTATTGAGGATTCCCAGCACACTGCTTTTCTGAATGCATTTTAGAATCAGTTCATCAAGTTCCAACAAAAGCAATATCATTTCAATGTGCTGCACTGAAATTAGAGATCAATTTAGGGAGTATTGACATATTTAGAGCATTGAGCCTTCCTGTTCTTGAATAGGGGATCTTTCCCATTAAGTTCTTCTTTATCATCATTCAATAGTTTTTCAATCAAGGTCTTGCACATTTTTTGTGAGATTTGTTCTTAAGTACCTTTACGGTTGGTCTTACCACTGTAAATGGAAATTTAGAGTTCATTTGTTCTTGTGGCTGGATATATAAATGCAATTGATTTTTGTGTATTGATTTTTTTTCCAACCACCTTGTTAAAATCATATCTCCAATAACTGATCTGTAGATTCTTTGGAGCTTTCTATGTATGTTTAGCATCTATGAAAAAACATTTGTTCCTTCCTTTCCATTCCTTACATCTCTTATTTGTTTCTCTTGGCTTATTACACTGGCTTAGGATATCTAGCACCATGTTGAACAGAAATGACTTTAAAGGTGTTATTTTCAATGTTTTCAATTTAAAATGGTAATCTAATATAAATTTTTAGTAGTTAGCTTTTATCAGGATATAAAAATTCTCTTCTGTTTCTAATTTGATAGGGTTTTTTAATAAAAAATGAGTGACATATATAAATTTTTTTCTATATCTGTTGAAATAGTCATTTTTTTCTTCTTTAATATATTTGTGACAAGTGACATATACAGATTTTCTAATATTAAACCATTCTTGGCATAAACACACAATTTAGTCATGGTGTATTTTGTTTTTCTGTACATGATAGATTCAGTTTGCTAATATTTTATTTAGAATTTTTGCATCATGTTCCTGAATTAGATTGTCCTATAATTTTCTTTTCTAGTTAAATTAAACTGCCTCAGAGAACACATTCCAGAATTTTTCCTCTGTTCACACTTCTTTGTAAATTTGTATGAGTGGAATTATTCATTTCATAAAGTTTGGTAAAATCTGCCTCACATATATAAGTATATTACATACACGTATCGTAAATGCATATTTTCTTGGATTCAGTTTTGAAATATTTTGAGAATCTGAACATTTTGTCTTTATTTTCAAGTTTATGTAGACACAAACTTGTTCATGGTACTTTTAGAATGATAACCATGGGTGCAACAGAAGTTACATTTCCTTTACGATCCTAGTACTAGGATCTCTGCATGTGTCTCTCTCCCTCTTTAATATATTTTATAAGAAATTGGTGTTTTAATAAATATTTTCAAGTAACCAGGTTTGGTTTGTCAATTTTCTCTTTCATATGTTTTCTAAATTGTTCATTTCTGCTTTTATCCTTAGTATCTCCTTCCTGCATGCTTATGCTGTTTTAGTCTAATTAGTTGTATATTTAGCATATTAATTTTTAAACTTAACTCTTTTCTATTCACTCCCTTAAAGTGTCATTTTCACATCATTCTATGTTTTCATCTGTTCAAATTTCATTTTAAAAGTGTTTTAAATTTAATTTTGGGGTTTTGGCACCATGATTTACTAGTTTATTTTGAATTTCTCAGTGTATGTGATTTTTTTAAATCTTTTATTACTGAAACTATCTCAACATTTTTAGAATTTGTCTAATTTGGGAAATATTGTTCCATATTCTCTTATGTCTGGGCTATAAGATTTCAGGGCATTTTAAGTTTTCGAGTGCAGGACAAATTTTAAATAGACTTTGAAATGACAACACTCAATATAAATAGTTGGTCGTGGGAGACCAATGAACTTGTTCAGACAAGCAAAAATCCTGAACGATGCTAGAATTTTTTCAAATCAACAAGGAATTTATATTTTTCCCAAAACATTTGCATGCATCATTCTCTTCATTAATTGCATTATCAATCAAAGGACTAGATGTTATTCCTGTTTGAAATGAATCTGTTTTTCTTAATGAACGACAGTTTTTGCTACGATCCGAACATTTTTGTTACACTTTGCTTTAAGTCAACATAATTCCTATTGATTTCATCAATCACCTTTATAATTTTAGTAATTTTAATTGAGTTTTCCTTCTGTTGTTGAATATGTAAATAAATAGATGACAAAAGAAAATACATTGGATTAGGCCTCACAGCTTCATTTTGAATGAAGCCTCAACAACTTCATTTTATTTACTTCTTATTTTTGAGGTACTATTGCATTATAACATTATGTAAGTTTCAGGCATACATCATTAAAAATCAGCAAGTACATATACTACATAAGGTTCACCATTAAAAGTCCAGTTCTATTCCTCACTCTACCAATGTCCTAAATAGTCAATCAACCCACACCCACAGAAAAAGGGTGATCATTCATCCCAATAGATTTATATCTACACAAGCATAATTTCATTATTTTGTGATAGATATAAATCCAGCTCTAATCCTTTCTTCCCACTCCACAAAGATGGTTCTTTACACAGTTACAGGCTGTGAACCTTTAGGGGACCGTGCTTCCAAGCGGCCAAGATCAGCCTGGTTCTGCACTGGCCACGACGAAGGCCAACAGCCATGGAGAACACCGGGCTGCCCCCAGGAGTTCAGAGGCAGCAGTGAGGGCCCAGGCAGCTTCCCAGAGAGCAGAGTGTCTTGTGACAGCAGAGGAAAGAGGAATTTCTTCCTACAGTGGGAGAGGAGGTCATGAGGTAGGAGCTTTGTGTTCTGTGCCAATGATGGCAAAGCCCTTCTTTGCCAACAACACTCCAGAACCGCGCGGTGGCTGTCGGACGGGGCAGTGTCTGTACCCCAGTGGTGTGGAAACAGTCTCACTTTAACCTAAGGACCTCTTCTGAGGCTCTGCCGCCCAGGCAGTCTCATTTTGAAGTACTGGCGTTTAGGGGCTGAACATACGAATGTGGCAGGGCACAATTCAGTTCCTAACAGACAACATATTTAGAACTGTCCGTTTATGGGACAAACTGTGACGACGTAGAGCTCTGTAAGACACTGATGAGCCCAAAGGAATGAGCCTCACGTGGCACATGGGCGCGAGCCTTCCTTTCCATTCCCGTCCTCATTTCCACCACACCAGCTCTAGCCTGAGACTGACAGGGTCTGTTGCTCAACAGCCGGTTATAGTTTTCCAGAACGTCACTTTGTGGAATAACAGAAAGATGACTCTTAGTTGGCAGGGAAAAAAAGTTAAAAATAGCTCCTCGGGTTTCGCATCATAAGTGTGTCACACAGGGGTGCCCATCTGACTGGTATTTGTCACATCTGGTGGCATCTACAGGAATGGAATTGTGCCGGATCAATGTGCTGGATCAATGGAATTGATCCAGTTAACGTCTTCAATTTGCTGCTTCATTCTGTATATATTTTCACGTTGTGTTTTATTAATTTTTCATAAACTACTTTGGATAAATAAGTCACATGGTGCTTTTATTTATTTATTTTTTCATTATTTTGCTGTGCCACCACGTGTCCACAGGGAAAAACAGATCGAATTCAGGATCTGGTTTGATGAAGTCCATGAAATGGCTGTTGCTCACATCATCCTGTTTCATGTGACCTCTGAAAAGCAAACATCTTTCACTTAAAGTAACCATAACCACTCTTTTTACTTTAAAAGAAAGCGCCCCGGGCACCTTTAATGTATAATCCGGGTGCCCCTGCTTTCTTTTGCTCCGAGGAATCCAAATGACTCTTGAGAGTCTTCTCAATCGCATGGTCGGCCAGAAAAATCTATCTACATCCATTTCATTGAAAAAAGGTTGCAAACAAAACAAAACATGTAACTTTTAGTCCTGGATCTCATAGTCTAAGAACAGTTTTACCACTTGTAAAAATCTTTCAGAATATCTGTTTGAGAAGCATCCCCTTTGTCAGCTGTAGGTTCTATTTGTCTATGAATATAATTGGGGGCTTGATTTTGGAACAGTCAGTAGCAAGTGAAATGTTGTTCATTTTACCACCATAACGAAAGGTCATGGTTTTCAGCAAAATCAGTAACTTCCTCAAAATAAAGCTGCTGCTGACTTTGGTGTGGGTCCTGCCAACTAAAAAATTATGTCTTTCTTTACTGTTATTCTTATATTTCTGGGGTTTTGGTTCTTTTCAGGAGCATTCGGAGTCTCATAATCATCTCATCTCTTTTTATTATCTGTATTTTCTATTATGATTCTTTTTCTCTATGATTTTGACAACCAAAGATTTTAGTTCTGCTATGACAATTGTAAGAGGATAGTAAGACAACCATTAATTTCTATTCTCACTGGGGTACCTGCCATCATATTTGTATTTTGATCAACAATTCAGAAAAGTATAAATGATCAGAAATTAGAGCATGCATAAGAACACTGTAAATGTATTTTAAAATCGCTTCTGTGCTACGTTCAGCTACATGATTACATCATCAAGTTGCTCTTACTATATGTGCATTGACCTGCTGTGACTGCGGAAAGGGTTAGGTCACTGGGATGCTGTGTCTCCCGGGCAGTGATAATGCTCACCTGTGACCGAGCCAAAGGTGTCAGGGAGACTGAGATGCAAACCAGTGGAACACCAAAAATGCATGACTTCAGAGTCATATTTCTGTTTGTAATACAGCTTACCAAAATAGGAACTCTGATCCATTTTATCTTGTGTGTAATTCAGGTCCATGGAGAAACAGATGCCATGCAGACTGAAAGATTTATTTGGAAAAGCAAGAGAAGTGGGAAAAACCTTTCGTTTTTGAGGTAGGTCTGGAAGAAGAGAGGGAAGAAAGGAGGCACAAAGCCTCAGCCTTCAGCAACTGATGGGGAGGTCTTAAGCCAAAGTCCCCACATGAAGAAGAGGCTCAGCCCTCCATGAGTTGGCCTGTCTCAGTCTCTGGCCATGAGTAACCTGCAGCCTCGGTGCAATTACAGTGGTCCACAGCGGCCCAGATGGGGACTGTCAGATTTTATACCCCTGAGCACATTTCTTGGGGCTGCCACAGGGCACCCCTGCGCCATACAGATCTAGCCCTCTGTGGTCTGCAGGGGCCCTTCTTTCTGGAACAAACTTAGAAGTGTGGGCGAGCAGCATGAACCACAGCCTCCATAGCTGCAGTGGGCTTCTGGGACATAACTGAGTTCCTCCTCGCCCTCTCTGCTACCCATTCCCCATTCCCCTCACTCACCACCATCCCTTGGCAGGTGGTTTACCTGCTGGTGTCTCTTCAACCTTCACGCCCGAAGAGCCCTGGCAACCCCCCCCCCCCAGCTGCACACACGCGAACAGTCCCAAAGGGCAAGAGAAGACCAGGAGGCGGAAGCGCAGGCCTGGGCACCACCCGCGCTCCCTCCTGCCCTGTCGTCATGAGCAGCTTCCTCTTCCTCCTGCTCAGGGTCAACTGCCTCTGCCCTGCTACTGACTTATCACCCGCCAATCCCGAGTCACGGGGAGTCCAAAGTGCACCGGGGAAGCCAAGGCTTGTAGTTCCATGTCTCCTGCGAGGGTGCTCGCTGTGGAAGCTCGAGCCTAGAGCCACATCCCAAATGGGGGGGCTAACGGGAAGTGGAGGCACTACGCACCTACCCCTCGGCCCCAAGGACCATGTCTTCTTCCCACCGGGTAGAACACAACTCTGGTTAAATCCATATGCCACCTCTGAAGGATGCTACCCAGTCCATCAAGGGTATTGCCTCAGAGCTGGCACTGAAGCTGTCCCTTTAGCAGCTTCTTCCTGGCTGCTTCTGAATATGGTATAAAAGCCCAGTGGGCACGTGCCGTGAGTCTCCCCTTCCAGCCCTCTGACTGTGCAGGTGACGTCCAGTTGGAATCCATACCCATAGTCGCTGCCCTGCACGGGGACATTTTCCCACATCACTGCCACTGAGACACTTAGCCACTGAACTGCTACCATGGGCCAGGGCGCCCACCTATCATTTAGGACCACGTCCTCTGGCTGCTGGGAGGTTAGTCCCCTGTTCCCAAATCTCCATCTGACTGCCTGGTTTTGGGACCACTCTCCAGATCTCGGCCATTAGTGCAGGCCCACTGAGCAGCAACGGTGAGACAGGATTAGCCGCACAGGAGATTTACACCGTGGGGAGGGAGCAGAAGGCAGGGGAAGCTTCAGGCCCTGACACAGGTCTGATTCCGTGGGTGATAAAGTATCGGAAGAAAAGGGGGCTGGAACTGATTCCGTGGGTGATAAAGTATCGGAAGAAAAGGGGGCTGGAAGAGGCAGGAAGAGGCCTCCTGGACAGCAGTGCCGCTGCAGGGAAGGTCCGTCCCATGGGTCGGAGGCCTCACGCCCGTCACCCCTGGGGGAGCCCTGCCTGGGGGCCGCTTCCGGCTGTGTCCTGCTCGCTCACTGCTGGGGGTGCCCAGTGCTAGATTCAGTGCAACAGCAGCTGGGGCTGTCAGTCTATTCTGACTTTTGCAGCAGATGTTCGGAATGGATGCACTTTCGTAATCACTCTATGGGGAACCAAACGGGGAAGAAAAAAAACTCTACGGTATATTTATAATTACGCAAATTAGATTAATAAGTATATCCCTAATAGAAGAGAATTTCAGTTTTGACTAGGCATTGATAAGAACCAAATTTCCTGCCTGAAATATTTCAACTTTTAAATTACATATAACATACAGACAGAAAAGTGCACATATTTAAATGCACTGAATTTTCTATACCAAACACAGCTGTGTTATGCTTACAATTTTACATGTCTGATGATTGGAAGAATTTCCCAGAGTAGCTTCTGGCTTCAACATTTTCCACCTTATTTCTGCCAGGTCTTCCTTATCATGATTCTGGGCTCTTAAGATGGCTGGGCAAGCAGCAGTAGAATCCCTGGAAGTCATTTTCACTCTGGGATGGTAGCAGGCCTCCGCTCCTACTTCCAGAAGAGCAAATCTTATAAATACGTCTCCACCCAAAAAGAATGTGTCATCAACCCAACTTGCCACAGCCTAAAATGCAGCCTCTCCATCGAGCCTCTCCATCGTGACCTGTGATGGGGGAAAAGGTGATGCAGGTGGCGTTGGAATAGAAAGCGAAATCGTCATAACTGATCCGAGATAAACAACCTTAAGTTTGAAAAATTTATGAAGACATATGCCCATGCGAACACGCTGCTCCGCATTCTGGGAAGGGGCCTGCCAGTGAGCGGCCCTGAAGCTTAAGCTTCAACAGCTTCATGGTAAACACACCTCCGAGAGGTGAGTTTCCAGGCTCCTTGGCACCTGACATCAGTAGGCGCCTGCCTAGCCTGCAGGTGACAATCCCACAGTGCTCTGCCGTGATGTAAAGGGCGCAAAGCTTTCCAGATTGGCTGTGTTCTGACTACCCGCAACCCGCCTGCTAAGTCAGCGCGACATCCTCGAGCTTCCTGTTTTGGTGGTGCTGGTCTCACATTCTCTGGGGACCCATTGTCTGTTAGGGTGACAGGCTGAGCTGCTGCAGCATGAGACTCAACAGTGTGTCTTAGAGAACAAAGAAATTTCCTTCTCTCCTACAGAACAAGTTCAAAGCGAACAAGTGGCGCAGGCGGGCCCCTTTGATCCACGCAGTTACTCCGAGGCCCGAGCTGGTGTCATTTTCATCTGGTATTTAAAGTCGACCTAATCACTGTCACTTCGGGTGGGCAGCCAGGCAAATAAATGAGGCAGAAGTTGCCCACAGAACTCCCACTCACACTGACTAGAATTTTGCCACATGATCATGAATAGCTGAAAAAGGCAGGGAAACGTAGTTTATGTCTCTCCAGGAAGAAAAGATGGACTGGGTTTTAACAGAGTAGTCTCTGCCATCGGGCCTACATTAGAAAAATCTTCCAGAGACGTCCATGTTCTCCTCGCTGGCCCCAAGCTCAGGGTCCCAAAGACTGTGTGGTGCCCTCCTAAGCCCTCGGCTTCTCTCCAACCCCAGTGCCCTGTCACTCTTCCTCAGTTCACTCTTCTGAGGATGAACTTTGGAAACCTGTCCTGGCTCCTCTGAGCCCGGAGACGCCACAGAGAAAGTATCCCCTGCGGGGTAGTGGTCCCCAGTGACTGTCGTGCCATCAGACCTGCTGGAACCTTGCAGTGCTCCAGACTGAACCTTTAGTGACAGTCCAAAGAGCTGACCCACTTCTTGAAATGCCCTTCTCTGGGTTTTCCTTCTATTACTGGCTACTCTTCTTCAAAATCCTTTTTCAGTGGTATGTTGAAAAAGAAATCTAAGTATTTTTGTTGTCCTGGGCTCAGTCTAAACCTCCACACTGAGCTTTGAAGTCGTCCAGAGTCTTCCCTCCGTCTCTCTGAGTGGTGCCTTCTTCACGCCAATCCAAACTACACCCTCGTATCGAAGGCCTCATTCCACATGACCCAACCACGCTGGACTCCACCTCTGAAATCTGGCTCAACAGCCTCTTCCCCAGTTGCCCACCTTTCCCCCCTTCTCGCTCTTCATGCTGCCCACCCTACAGAGGGCGTTAGGCACCCATCCCAGCACTTGATGAGGCTTTCGTGAACATTCCAGCTCCTTCCAGCATCTCCCTCTTCCAGGCGACTATGACAATATAAGCTACTTTCTTCTTACTCCTCTGTTCTTTTTCTGCATGTGTTGGTTTTAGCTTCTTGAGGGCAGGGGCCAGCTCATCCCCCCACCCATGGCATTTTGTACCTTTCAAAAGAGGCTCTCATTGATTGTTCCCCTCATTGCTCTATACTGCAAGGTTTTTTGTAGGTTCCTGGAATCCCTACAAAGCTTCTGAAGTTCTCCAGGAAAGAAAAGCAGAATCTCATTTTGGGAGTGCTGGCCAGTGGCCCTTAGGAAGAGAAGCTGGAACTCGTGTTTGGTCTGTGTGGGCTCTGTTCATGCTCTTTCACGTCCTCTCCTCTCAGCCCCCACTCATTCCCTCTCATGCACTTTAACGTCCTGGATGTAGGACCTTTTAATTTGTACGCATTTTTGCGTTCAAAGTGCTTTGTCTTGTATACCTTTGTTTTCCAACATCCAAATGTCGCTCGCCATGTATAGCTCTACTTCTCACCTTTTCCAGGAAGTCCTCTGTGCGAAGGTCTCTCTGCGCTGCCCATGTACACGCACACCATTGTTTCCTGACATTCCTTGGTGAGCATGCCTACCCAGCAGACCGGGGGGTGACCTCCCACTCCGGCCACTCAAATACTACAGCAGCAAGCATCCCAGTTCTCCTAAATTAGCCTTCTCATTTGGTGAGGTTATTATTTATTTAGTGAAGGTTGAGCAGAATAAACAAGTACAGATGAAAGAGGGGTAAATCTGCTTTCCAAATAGCTGCTGGATACTGGCCCTGAAGGAGGGCCAGAAAGCCAATTATTTTCTAACCAAGGCTGATAACACTACAAAACAATATTTATTTTCAAAATGCAAACTTGAGTAAAAATCAGGTAATGTATAACCAGGCCTGTAAAGAGACTGAAGGTCTTAGCATTAAGCTTCCATTAATTTGGAGTCAACTATAGAACACCCTTTTCATACTCTTGAGACAATCCCGACTCAAAAGAAAGCCTGGCAAACAGCAGCACTCTCTGCAAGTACTCCTGGGGCCCGCAGGCCTGAATACCAATCAGGCCCAGTTCAGAGTCGTCAGATGCACTTAAGCAGAAGCCAGTCACCCTGCACCAGGGTGCAGGTATTTTTAAAAGTTGCGCAGCAGCGACTCCCCCATCAGAGCTGGCTGGCCTCGACGTGCTGCCCGGAGCTATGTTGCAGGATCTCTGATGTGCTGCCAGACGGCCACTGGAGGACTGTGTATCTGTTCAAAGGTGCTCTCACCCTCCTGCCTCTGCCCATAAGTCACAGAACTGCGAGGCATGTGTTGGCAAGAACGACTCCAGCTGCCCAGGGCCTCTCCTGACAAGCCCCTCAGATCTTCTGCCACCGTATCTAACAATATGTGGAAAAAACAGAGACACCTCAAATACTATCTCTTGAAATAAGTCGCATGGCACTCAGCCTGAGAAATCTGAAGGAAATCCCAGAGGTTAACAAGAAGTCGCGGCAACAACTTGAGGTGGGAGTTCCAGGGATCTAAGCGCACCCTGCCTTCACCTGGCGCGAGGAGGCAGGACTGCTGGTGTCGGGGACCAAGCGGGATGAAGAGCGCATGCACTGCAGCCTCCCCATGCAGACTGTGCGTGCCCTGGGGTGGCGCTTCAGACAGGAGAAGGGCGCCGCTTCCTAATGAGTCCGACCAGAGGAGGCCCCCTTTTCTAACGGGTCTGTCAGTATGGGTGCCTATCTTTGGGAAGCCCCACCCAGAGGGATCTGGAGGAGATTTCCATCAGTCTGTGAAAAGGCACTTGAAGTTCCAGCGAAGGGATGTTGTGTCATCTCCATCTTAAACCTCAGAGACAGGTGATGGACAATAAAATACAAGTTTGTTGAACTAGATGTTTGTCAAACTGGGATCTGTGGGGGTTGAAAATCTGTATTTGAGAACCACTGGAGCTGACGCGCCCCTTTGATGTAACTTTGACACAGAACTTTGGACTCCCTGAGGGCAAATTTTAATTTGTACAGATGTTCAAAAGTGACTGTCCCGAAGGTATACAGGTGTTTCTTAACACTGGTGAGTCAAGTCTGACAGTGGCAACAGCCGTTCCTGGGTTTCTTAAAGCGGCAGTATTTCTCCAGACAGGCACGGAGGCAGAGTCGTTCTTCTCTTTCCTTATTTTCCAGTGCTTAACTAAAACACAGACTCACTGTGTTTACAAGGTCTAATTTGGTTTTTGATTCTATCTAGTCTTTCTAAGAAAGAATGAGACCAAGGATTCACAAACAGAAGCCGAAATGGCATGCAAAATAATATGCTGACCCTGCCGCCCTCCCACTTTCCTAGAAAAATTACCCATAAACCGAAGAAAATGTCCTAAAAGGCCAACACTGGCTCTCTATGTAGGGTACAAGACATACAGTCTCTTTTTTCCTACTGATCTAATATTTCTACAGTTCTTATAAAAATATTTACAGACATAAATTTTAAATCGAAAAAGGCTTTGTTTAAAAAAAAAAAAAGACACGGTGCCCTGCTTTTCCTCAGCACTTGGATGGACAAATATCAAATATCCAAGTCGGACTGATGGAGGTCTTTCCCTCAAATTTCCCACTGAGAGGGAGGAGAAGCGTCCTATCTCTAGAGTCACATGGCAGGAAGCACGTGAAAATGGAGTTGCTTGGAAATAGCCTCCTGACATATGGAGAAAGTCTGGCTGTGGTAAAGGAACTAAAACAATCCTGGCTGCGTGTAGAGGACAAAAACAAAGAGATGGCGAATCCGGAAGTCAGTGAGGCAGCATCTGACTGCAGCGTCACCTCCAGTATCCTTTCACTTTGTTCATGATTAACTTTATTTTATTGCTCATGATAAACTTTTAAAAGACTTATTAAGCAGCGGCTATGTCTACGGGCCAGAAACTGAGATAGATGCCTTACCTATCCACCTCAGGTGGCTCTTGCTTGTGCGGATAACAAAGTAGGTGCGCACACTGGGGGCGGGGCCTGCGGCCTTGCTGTGCTGCAGCCCCTTTCATGACTGGGATTGCGACTTCAGCCACAGTGGAAGCGGGAACCAAATTTGCCCTCCACTTGAAAAGAAACCACCCAGGCAGACAAAATATATGAAACAATGATTCTGCAAACACGGGGTGACCCTTGAGACAGAGATACAGAAAGGTGGGTCTGGCGCTGGTCTCTGTTTACTGATTTGAGAGAAATTCCTGGTTTCAGTGCAGAAAGGGCAAACCCACGTGAGCCCCATAGGCTCTCTGAGCTGGAAGTCCAGGTAGGACAAGGGGGTTGGATCTCATAAAGAGCAAGAGAAAAGAGACCAGTGCAGAGAAAACTCCAGAGACCTGCGTGAAAGCATGTGAGGAAATCCCCCAGCGCTGCGAAAAGCGTCGCCGGAAAAGGTCAGAGGGAATAGCACCTATGCTGGCTCCGGGCTGGGGAGGTGCCTGTTCCCACCGACCAGACCGGAGACTTCCTAATTCACGAAGCAGAATCGTCTCATCTGAGTGGTGAGGAATGCTCTTCTGGGTACTGACTAATCCTAACAGCGGGACTTTCTCCCACATAAAATTCAACCTGTCTCCAAGGAATGTAACCATATATGCAGAAAAAAAGGGCAGGCATAGTCACAGAAATTAAAAAACAAACAAACACCCAAATCTTACATGTCCTGGCATCCAGCCAAAAATGGAGCAGGCAGACAAAGAAACTGGAAAATATGATCCATAATGAGAAGAAAAATTAGCCAACAAAAACCGACCCAGAACCGACACCAATCCGGGTGAACAAATATATCTGAATAGCTGTTACAGCTATATTCCACAGGTTTTTAAAAAACTATAGCATTTTTCATTGCGGTGACATTGGTTGACAACACTGCACATGACCCAGAGCACAGGTTCACACGTCTCGGTCGTAAGTCACCGGGGCACCCACAGCTCTCCACAGTCCACTGGGCCTCCTCCCCACTTTGCTCCCTCCTCCACCTCCCCCTCTGGTCAAAGAAGAAATCTTTTTAATTGAATTTTCAGAGTGAAAATTATAATGTCTGAAATGAAAAATGTGCTGACTAGGGCTGGTGGGAGCGTGGACATCACACAGGACAGACGGGCGACGTGAAGATGCAGCAACAGAAATGACCCAAAGCGAAACAGAAGAAAGAATAAAAAGAAAACAAACAGACCAGTCAGTGCCTGTAAGGCAGCTTCAAAGGGTCTCGTGTAGGTATACTCAGAGTTCCTGAAAGGGGAGGGGTAGCAAGAGTCTTTGAGGAAATAATGACTGAAAATTTTCCATATTTGCTGAAAACTGTGAACTCATAGAACTAAAAGAGTAAACAAATCCCAAGCACAAGAAGCATGAAGAAAATGACATCAAAGCACCTCACAAGAGAAGGCACCGCTGCCATCAGGACTGGGATGCTGTCACTTCAGATCCCGCAGATTTTCAAAAGAAAGAGACTATTAAAAACAAGTTTATGGCAATAAATTTGGCAACTTAGAGGAATGAACAAATATGCAAACTACCAAAGCTCCTAGACAAAAAGATACAGATAACCCAAATAGTCCTGAACTGAATAAACTGAATTTACATTTAAAACTCCTCCCCTGCTGAAGAAAACTCCAGGCCTCAGTGAACAGTACCAGTTCTACAGAAACTCTTCCAGGAAACCGAAAGGGAGGGAACACTTCCCAACTCATTCTACAAGACCATTTTACCAAAACCAAAGGCCTCCCAAGGAAACTATACACTAACATCCCTCAGGAACTTGAATGCAAAAAAATCTAAACAAAATTTTTGCAAATGGAATCCAACAATAAACGTGCCTCATATGTGTAGAAAAATGAGCTTAAAAGGTATCACAGACATAACTGTAACACAAAACTTCCAGAGGAAAATATTTTTAAAAATCTTTGTGATATTGGCTTAAAGATTTCTTAGATAGGATACCAAAAGCACTATTCAAAAAAAAATTAATAAATTGGGCTTCAATCAAAAGCAAACACTTCAGTTTTGAAAGACTCTTTAGAGAATAAAAAGACAAGCTACTGACTGAGGGAAATATTTGAGAAGCATGTATCTGATGTCAAAGTTTCTCATTACTGCTATATCAAATTGGCACATACTTAGTGGTTTAGAAAAATACAACCTGACTTTTTTTCATTTTGGGCAATCAGAAATCCAAAATGAGTCCTTAGGGGCTGAAATCAGGGTGTCCAGAGGGCTGGTTCACTCTGGAAGCTGCGAGGAAACATACATTCTGCCCTTTCCTGCTTTTAGAAGCTGTCAAATCTCCCTGTCCCCTGACCACATCACTGCCTGTTCCCACATTCATCCTCTTGCCTCTTTCTTATGAGAGTACTTATGATTATGTATGGCATTCCTGGCCCCCCATAATCCAGGATAACCTCCTTGCACCCTGGTCCTTAATCTCAATTACATCGGCAAAGTAATTTTTGCCATATATGCGAACATGTTCACAGGTTCTGGGAATTAAGACACAGACGTCTTTGTGGGGTCATTATTCAGCTTCCACATCTGATAAAGGACTGGTGTCCAGAATACATTAGAAATTTTTGAGACGCAATAAGGAAACAAACAAGAAAATGACAGTGACCAAATGATCTGAACAGATTTTAAACAGGGATATCTAACCAAAAGATATAGGGTGTGTGTGTGTGTGTGTGTGTGTGTGTGTGTGTGTGTGTGTGTTATGGCCTATACATGGCAAAAATGCATGAAAAGATCCACATCATTATTAGTTACAACCCATTAGAATGGCTAAAACTAAGAATCTGGCCATTACAAGTACTGGTGAGGATACGGAATTACTGGAATCCTCAACACACTGCTAGTAGAAATGTAAAACTGCACTCCTAAGTTCCTAAGTACTTAAAATGGCAAGAGAAATGAAAGCACATGTCCATTCTGATGTGAATGGACATTCTGAAATGAAAACACTGTGTCTGCTTGAGCAGACATATTCATAGCAGCTTAATTTAACCCAAAGAGGAGTCGATAAACAAATTCTGCTGGGTTGGTCACGTAATGGAACACCAGAACACAACAAAAGGGAATACATGATTGATACATCATCACATAAATACCTCCCTGCCCCCCAACATAGATAATGTACATATTCCATATGTATAAAACATATAAAATTCAAACATATGCCAACTAATCTATAGAAACATAAAGCAGATTAGTGCTTGCTTGGAGACAGCGGGAGTGGAGAGAGGGGCACTAGGAGTAGGAAGAAATTTTTGGTGGTGATGATATGCTCGTTAGTCTCAGCTCTGCTAAGTTCTGTAGGTGTAATGTCAGAACTTACCAAGCTTTAAATAGATGCAATTTTTTATATCAAATTACACTTCAATGAAGCTTTGTTAAAATAAAAAAATGCAAGGCAATAAAAACTAAGTCTATCTATTTAAGGGGTTCACTGATTTAGTTATTCACTGATACAGCGAGAGAAACTTGCCGCAAGTTAGTTTCACTGCCCAGTCCGGTGGCTGGCCTTACAGAGAGACTGCTCCAACATGAAGTCATATCTAGTTAGCTATGCCAATGGGATGACGATGACTTCCTCCCTTTCTGTTAACAGCTAAGTACATTTCAACCTGGGCAATCTTCTTTCTCTTCCCCCCAGCTCTTTGCATAAGACCGAAAACTAAAGTAAATTTCTTCTTTACTACATCACGAAGAAATGCTAAAAAGCACCAAAATGGGAGAAAAAGACAGCCCATTGAAAGAGAAAATCTAGGGATGATTAGATAATACAGCTTTGGAGGTTGTCGGTCTGTGTTCTATAAACTTGGTTCCTATATTCCCAGGAATGGTGTTTTAAAGACTCCAAGTATGGCAAGGGGAACAGCATCTTTTGCTGCATCAGGTGGGATAGGCAGAGG